>JAOTRA010066554.1:4101-14938 GCA_026260255.1 Pseudolaguvia tuberculata | reverse complement strand
TCAACCAGGAAGTAGATTCCTGGAATTTGGGCGAGGGCTCCCTCTGCAGGCGGTCCTCCCAAGGCATAGTCCTTACATGGGTAAGTTGGCTGTTAAATTATAATCTGAATACTTTCCAAATCCACTGTATGTAGTCATATGCTGAATTGACACTCAATTCAATCTCAGTTCCAAATTTCACTTTCAGCTGTGGTTCACAGTACCAGTTCAATTATGATTAAGAAGTAGATTGAAAGAACCCAACTGAGGGCCAATTTTAAAGCAAAAAGTCTTTAAACAGCAGCAGTAAAAGAAAGTGATTTTTCAGAAAGAGAAGTTTATATTTCATGTTTTTTAGTATATTGCTGTCTGTCACTTCTGTTTAGCTACCATTTAACTACTTAAGCAGCTATGAATTCTCAGCATGTTCTGGTCATATAAAAAAGGTTCATTTGTCGTGATTACAGCCATCTTGTAATGCAATGCTAAAATCTTTGCCTGTTTAACAGTTTTTCTAATATGAGACCTGTTTTTCTTTTAAATGTTAAGTACATCAAGTGGAACTGGTTAAAGTGTGAAACAAAAGTGGTTGAAGCCTTTAGACTGATGTTTGCACCATTTGAAATTTATTTCAGACTCCAAATCACACATTTATTACAAGTCTATGATTCAATGGGAATCTAATATTCTTTAGTCCAAGCCTTTGTTCTTTAATGTGGACTCTGGCTATTGTTTGTCTATTATTAATTTAATGTATTTTATTTATCCTGTCCCTGCTTCCACAAAAACTCTGCAGAAAGCTTCCTGGTGAGAGAGTAATTGAATATTTAGGTGATAATGAATGATAAATATACCACAGAACAAACTGAAAGTGAGAGAGAGTGAGAGAGAGAGAGAGAGAGAGAGAGAGAGAGATCACACACATGAATATTCAAAGGTGTCAAAAAGAGAGATAATAAAGAAAGATAATATATATATATATATATATATAAAGAGAGAGAGAGAGAGAGAGAGAGAGAGAGAGAGAGAGAGAGAGAGGAGAGAGATTATCTGTCCAGCAGTTGACTCAGAACCGCATGTTTAAATGTCCTGCAGAGGCAAGACAGATGGGATCTCTGTGCGCTGTCTTGCTTTAATGATGCGATATGTTCAACATCATGATGCAGCCTGTAGAGCTGGCACCACTTCTCAAGAGGATTGAGAATACAAATATACAGCTCTATACACACACACACGCAAAGTTAATGTGGCTTGAAGCACTGTTTTAAATTAACCTAGGTGTGTACTGGACTAACTACCCCGATCTCTCTCTCTCACACACACACATGCTCAAAACATAACTGGCCCTTCCTAACTTTATCATCCTGCCACACTGCACACTGTCAGTGATTAATGCGTCTGTCTTAATATGATGGATTAATGTTTTATTGTGTGTGTGTGTGCCTGGAGGAAAGGGAATGGGGCATAATGTACTCTATTTATTTGAATCTGATTAATAATACATAAAACTTTGCTATGGCCAATTCTGCCTCTTTCTACGTAAACAAAAGGATATAATCCAAACGCTTTGCAATACAATTAAACTTATGTTGGGTCATGTGACCAGTACAACTCAATTAATATTTACAGTTCTTTACTTACAGTCTTTTCAGCCTCTGAGAAATAAGACTTGACTATACTAAATAAATATAGCTAACAACGGCATGTTGAACTGTCGGTACAGCTGTACACTTCTGTTTCACTTTCTCAATAGTGATTACTATGTAAAAATTTATATATAATTGACATAATTACTAGGTAATCACAGTAATGTTTATTCCAGACTCTCCCTGTAGCCCAGACTTTTCAGTCATTAATGAATGTAACAGTATTATTCAATTGATATTAATCAACATGTATTAACTAACAGCTCCTCTGAAGCTATCTGGTCTATATTTCTATTTTAATTGTACAAACCTTAGTGAAAGTGAATTTATATTAATAATTTGATGTAGCATTTTTTTACTTTGGACGTGCATTAGACGTTACACAAATGTAATTTCCCTAGACTGTCTGTTTTTATTAAGCACATAAATAAATCAATAAATACATTGTAATACATTTTAAGAATGGAAATGTGCATGCAGGATTGAGGAATAAACATTGGGTCATGAGGCTGAGTGTTGCGTATCCCACTGTGATTTAGAGCATCCTTTTTGCCAATCATTAGGAGCTCAAATTGTATTGCTAATACATACTTTTGCCCAATTTGATTTCCTTTCTTATCTCACTATTTCCATTTTCTTCAGCAAAGCTTCACTGATGATTAGATGGATAAGTTTCCTATTCATTATTTCTCAGCATAACTTTTAAAATGTCAAACTGTCTAATCTCTGTGCAGGAATCAGATGTGTTTACAGTATGGGGCAATAATGAGGTTAATTCACGCACACTTTGGCTGATCTTATTAAGAAGAAGAAAAAGATTTTAAACACAGATTAATTGTGAAAACTTTTCTTTGCAAGTAGGTAAAAAGTTCCAGTTGTTTATGATAATGAGATAAAATTTATTTTAATGTAACTATTTAAGTGACAGATTTCCAATTTTATTTGTCATACTTTCTTCAAATACCCAAACACAAACAAAAACCCAGCCATAGCCTTCTTAGTGCCGGTCTCTATCCTGGATAAATGGAAGGGCATCCAACGTGAAAATGCGCTAAATCAAATATCTAGGTTCTCAAATAAGAATTTCATACTGGATTGGTCGAGGCCCAGGTTAACAGCGACCGCCACAGGTACTGTTAGCCAACAGGGTACTAGTGGAAATTGGGCTACTGTTGGCCAACGGAGGAGGAGGAGAGTAGGAAGATGTTTACAGAGACGGCAGGGGAAGGGGAAATGGAGGATAGTGGAGGTTAGGGTGGGTTTAAATGTTGGTACTATGACTGGTTAACGGAGAGTGTTAGCTGACATGATAGTGTAGAAAGGTGGATGTGTTGTTTGTTCAGCAGAGCAGGTTGAAAGGCAGTAAGGCTAGAAACATTGGTGGTGGATTTAAATTGTTTCATCACGGTGTAGATGGAAAGAGAAAGGGTGTTGGTGTAATCCTGAAGAAAGCTTACATTGAGAGTGTGGTGGAGGTAAAGACTAATAGGGTGATGAACATGAGGCTGTAAGTTGAGGGTGTGCCACAAATAAATTGTGAGATGGCAGAAAAGAAAAGATTCTGGAGTGAGTTAGATGGAGTGGTGGAGAGTGTAGATATGCATGAAAGATTGGTGATAGGAGCAGACTTAAATTGTCATTTTGCTGAAGGGTGATGAGGATGTGATGGGTATGGCCTTAAGGAGAGGAATGTCGAAGGGCAGATGATGGTAGATTATGCTAAAAGGATGGAGATGGCAGTGGTTAATACAAATTTAAAGAAGAAGGAAGAGCATAGGGTGACGTATAAGAGTGGAATAAGTTGCACACAGGTGGACTATATTTTGTGCAGGAGAGGTAACTTGAAAGATTGGAGACTGTAAGGTGGTGCCAGGGGATAGTGTAGCTAAACAGCATCGGATGGTTGTCTGTAGGATGGCTTTGGACGTTCGGAAGAAGAGGAAGAGAGAGAGGACAGAAAAGAGAATAAGATGGTGGAAGCTGAAGGTAGATTGTAGTGTGAGATTCACGGAGTAGGTCAGACAGTGGCTTAGTAGTGGTGAAGAGTTAATGAATGATTGGGCAATCACTGCAGAAGTGATAAGGGAAAAGGCTAGGAAGGTACTTGGTAAAAATTTTGAAAGGGAAAGGAAGACAAAGAGACATAGTGGTGGAATGAGGAAGTGCAGGGACGCATAAGGAGAAATAGGTTTCCGAAACAGAATTTGGATTGGCAGAGAGATGAGAAAAGTTGGCATGAGTATAAGAAGTTAAGGCAGCAGGCAAAAAGGGAGGTGGCAAAAGGTAAGGAAAAGGCGTATGAGGAGCTGTATGAGAAGTTGGACACTAAGGATGGAGAAAGGATTTGTACCAGTTGGCCAGGCAGAGAGACAGATCAGGGAAGGATGTACTGCAATAAAGGATGCAGATGGAAATAGTGAGGAGAGTGTGTTGAAAAGGTGGGAGAGTATTTTGAGTAGCTGATGAATGAGAAAAATGAAAGAGAGGAAGTTGGATGATATGGTGATGGTGGAGCAGGAAGTGGATAGGATTAGTAAGGCGGAATTGAGAGCAGTTTTTAAGAGGATGAAGTATGGAAAGGAAGTTTAACCAGATGACATTCCAGTAGAAACATGGAGATGTTTAAGAAAGAATGCAGATGTTTCCGGATGATATTGTGGTTTGTGTTGTGTGTAGGGAGCATGTTGAGAAGAATCCGGAGGTACATGCTGGAGAGTAAGGAAATGAAAGTAAGACAGAGTACATGTGTGTGAATGAGAGTGAAGGCAGTGGAGCACAGGAAGGTTAAAGGGAGAAGAGGAAGTAAAGATAGAGGAGTTGTGAAGGTAGTGGAGTAAGTTCCCGGGGTCAACAAGTGATGGAGAGTGTGTTAGAGAAGTGAAGAAAAGTGTTCAGACAGACTCTGATTCTGTCTCTAATTCCAGTTCTGACCCTGATGAAACAATATCAAAGTTCTTGCACCTGGCCCCAGGCAGAGCTGTGGGGCACTGACTGGTCCAGGGAGCTACCTGGAAGCAATAACCTTGGGGAAAATACGCCTGAAATTGGGCCGTTAGCTCGAGTTGGCCGTGCTACCACAAATGGTCCTGTCGTGCACTCAATCCTGCAGAACCCACCTGTAACTCTTCCCAAAAAACATTTACGACGAACATGAGTGACTACCCTGGCACCTTCTCTGGCGTGGTGATGCTGTCAGGAGCCTCTTCTAATGAAGCAAGAACGATTGGAGTCTCCTCGGTCAAAACAGGAACAGTAAGAGTCGCCTCCGCTGACAGAACAGGAATGGCAGGAAAATTTTTCCAGAAGTGCAGGGGACGATCCCGAAAATGGCGACGCGGAAGTACACGGAGCGCTTGCCGAGTTGGATAGCAAATTGCATTCTTGCAACAACTGAAATGCCTAGGCTAGTATTGTAGGTTAATAGCAGCTGAGGGTTGGTTTAATTACTGGTCATATATCAGGTGACATGTTCAGTAACGCCAATAATCTACTGGGGAATACGATCAAATGTGAGCGGTACAGGCTTCAACCTGTCCCTCTCTTAAATAAACTGCTTGTTACACTCAGTGTTTAAGCCTTCAGAGAATGACTTACTGGCTCTGAATGCACTTGACTGAGGGTTCTGACACACATACTTTTTGCAAAAATATATTCTTGTAACTTCAAACAATTGATATTAACTATCAATTAACTAATTTTTGTTCTTTTCTGGTTATGATAATAAAGTCTATGTGATGGTCAGAGAGCCCTTGGATAACATCATAAATATATTCAATTGTGTACCAAAGATGAAAAGAGTTCGGAGGTGAATAATTAATGACAGAAATGACAGTTTTGGTGAACAATTCCCTTATAAAAACATTGTCAAGCACACATCTCAAAATTGAATGCTTTGTTGTATTATAGTGGTATTATATACTTGAGTTAGTCTTTTTTCTCTGTGAGTGTAAACAGTTTGTTGCACTGCAAGATTCTTCACAGAGCACACTACACTAATCACAAATTAGACAAATTTACCCAGACAGGCATAACACTTGAAATGGGTGCCAACAGTCTCCAGGAATTCTCACATGTTTGGGTCTTGTCCAAGACATGTTTGGGAAAAAAAGCCCTTCTACAATTCAGAATTCCCATTAAGCTGAATTTGTACTCAACAACTCAAAACTTACATGTTTTTTGATTGTGGGAGGAAATCAGAGTACCAAACCCCACACAAAATGACCCTTTGCACGGGAATCACATCCAAGACTTTCTTACTGTGAGGCGACCATGATAACCTCTACGCCATCGTGTGTGTGTGTGTGTGTGTGTGTGTGTGTGTGTGTCATGGACCATCCACCTTCTTCAGGGAGTTGGGATAGGCTCCAGCAGACCCATGTGACCCAGAATTAAGTTGATTGGAATAAATGAATATTGTTCAATCACATTTAAAAAAAAAATTCATTGAAATCTGTTGAAAACTTCCAATGTCTGATAATTTGTTCATAAAATTATTTCATAAAACTATATTATTATCTTATTTATTTCATAAAATTTCTAGTCCCATTCTCAGGCCATGGAAATACAAAGGTTAATTGATATTAACAGAGAAAGACTGTGTACCCAAGCGCCACAGTGTCTATTAGGCACACTGGGAGAAATAGATAGCTAGAAATTTAGTTTTACATCTGTAATTTGCTCATGTGAATTACCGAACAGCGCTGGCTCATCAAAACAAGAATATTAAAAACAACCCCTGCATGTTTTATATGCTGTAAAGAGGAATGTTTTTGGGTTCTGTTACACCAACACAACACCTTTTGCTCACCTTTGTTTATTGTTATTCAATAAATTGTGATTGTTTTTTTTTAAATTATTTTATTTATTTAGAAAAGCTGAAAAAACAACTGGACTCATACAAAAGTATAATTTGAAAAAAGCCCTATTAATACTATTTTCATTCATTCATCCATCTGTTAAGGAAAATCGGAGTACTCGTATAAAACCCATGCAAGCATTATGAGAACATGTAAACTCCACACAGAAAGACCCCTTTACCAAATGAAACCCGGAACCATCTTTTTGTGAGGTGACCATGCTAACCACTACTTCACTGTGCCACCCAATAATAATATTAAAATATTAGATTAATGTCTTCACAACCAGTTAATCTGAGTTAATTATATTAAGTTACTATGTTAAGTTATTTCAAACTTTAACTGATTTGTATAATCATGCAACCAGCATGACTGTCTCTAAAAATACACTAGTAACTTCATTTGACACAATTTACCCATATATGTGCTATTTTCTGGTGGCACAGTGGCGTAGTGGTTAAGCAGTCACCTCACAACAATATAGTCCAGGGTTTGATTCCCATGCAGGTGTCTTTCTGTGAACTTGGATAAGCAAATAAGCGGATTAGAAGACCAATGAATGTGCTATTTTTTTTTAAAAGAGGCTATATTTTTCTTGACAAAAATTTTAATTTTATGGACATTTTGTTCATTTTATATTAATGTTTTGAAATAATCCACCAATAGTTTTGTTCTGGAAATCCATTGGGTTTCTGTCTGGTCATTTTAAGCCAATTGTTTAAATTCGATATAGCTAGCTGTAAGCACTAAATGCAAAATAAACAAAATACTACACGAAAATGCTATTTCAATTTCTGGGTAATTTGCCAGATTTTGATTAACTATAGAAAAGAACACAGAATGGACAATAATATAACCGTGGGAAGAGGTAACCTAGTGGTTAAGGTGTTGGACTAGTACCAGGGTCTGATTCCTACCTCCACCAAGCAACCACTGTAGGCCCTTGAGCAAGACTCTTAACTCACAATTGCTCAATTGTAAAAAAAAAAAAAAAAAAAAAAAAATGTAAAATGTAAGAGAGTCCAAATGAAAGAGCGTCCACCAACTGTCCTCCAATGGCAGAAGCTGCTATTTAAGGAAGCACCGTTATTTGTGACTATTTGTATCTTTGGTTATCCTTAAGAGTATTTGTGTTTATGTGTAGGCGAATGCGCCTTCTGATTTCTAGTTTAGCTTGATCACAGAATGATTCATCGCTTGGTTTCTTGTATGAACCTGTACTTTAATAAAAGAGTTCCTGAATTCATGGAACTAACTCTCTGCAGTCTGTTACATTCATTATGCCACATTTAAAATAGTGAGAAGTGAAGCTTATCTTGTTGTGTGAATGTTAATTAGACTTCCACAATTCACACAATTAATTAGCTCCATGCCATTAACATCTCTAACATCTAAAATAAAAATAAAAAAATAAACCTACTTTGTACCTACTTTGGAAGTGTATCATAATCTGTTACAGATTATTACATGATACTGCACTTCAACTCAGAATTAAAAATTATTTTACAAAGAAAACAAAGGATTTGATTTTAACATTTGCAAAGACCTGCATTATGAATGCTTTATTACATGAATGTGATATAAAAGCTGAGAATCTGTCCCCCTAGGACACTTTTTTTCTTCATTTCATTCATTCACTGTATTGAATATTTCTAATAATATTCACTGAATAGGTGTTCAAGTGGCATTTGGAGCAAGGTAGTACTTTTATAGAAATTGCTGAAAAAGGTTGCCATATCGGTTAGATTGCATGTCACAGAAAGAACAAAGTACACAATATGAAATGAAAAATTTCATTATATCTTATACCAGTTCTTGATCTCACTTATTTTTACGTTTCAACTGAAACAACAGCAAACACATACATGGGTTTATATTTGTAAAAGCTTTCAAACTTAAATGCATTAGTGCTTTAGAAATTTTCAGATATGGTAGGTATCTTCATCCTAGAAGGATATTTACAAAAAAAAGATAGATTCTTGAAAAAAAAATCATTCTTTTTTGGAAACCTAGCAATACCGTCCAGGGTTCGGTTTCTTTCTGTCAAGAGTTTGCATGTTCTCCTCACGCTTTTGTGTGTTTTCTTTTACAGTCCAAAAACATTTACTTTAAGTTGTGGTTGTGCGTCTATGTGTGGTCCTGCCATGGACTGGTAACCTGCACAGGGTGTAGCCCTGTCTTTGACCCTATATGCACTGTGATAGGCTACAGCAGACCATCATGACAATGAATAAGCGAATAAGTGGGTTAGAAGACAATTGATGTTGTGTTTGACTAGTAACCTGTAAGGAACTGGGCTACGCCCTCCCTCACCTGCAGCCTATTTATGGATTATTGTTTGGATAGTTGTCAATGGTTATCATGTCTATTCTGTGGACGTTATTGTTTTTATCGTGTGGACATTGCGTAAGCTGTATTTTGTTTGTTCCAGTGTGTAAGGTATCACACTAAGCCCCTCCCCCGGATTTGGTCGCCAGGGCAATGACCTAGAATTTAAGGCGACACTGTGCTCGTTGCGGATTAAGTGTTTACAATGTTTATATGTGTGGACTTATTCCCCGATTCAGTTCGAGTTTCACGATGGGACTCTTGCTGTGATTTGCACGTATATAGTTTTGTGTTTTTCCAATGGACCTTCGCGAACTGCTTTAGTTTCATGGTAGCTTGGGACATAAATCCTTTCCTTACCTCAGACTTTCTCCTCCATTTTCCAGACTTTCTCACTTTTTCAACTCCATCCATAATGCAGTTACTCTTTTATTAAATATTATAAATAAGAACACAAACCAAAATAAACACGGGAATGCACACACGGAGGAAACTGCCATAACGAAAAACAAATTGCGATACACTAACATAATCAAAACTTTAATGTTCTCAGCGGGAGCCACAGTACTTAGCTTTAGCAGATTGCACACAAAAACAGTCCAAGGCAGTTAACGCGTGCTCCTCTCGTAGGGGCTGAAGTCCGTACAAAAACAATGACTCCCCTCCCCTGCCCGACACACCAAACAAAGTACACAAAAAAAACGTGTGGTCGGGTGGAGGCACCACCGTGAGAACACGCCGTGTTTCCTCAGTCTTGCCCCCGGGCAACTCAAGTAGGGAGGAAGGGACACCGGTAACCCACCGAGGGACACCAGAAGGCCACAAAGGGACACCAGAAGGCCATGGAGTGACACCAGAAGGCCAAGGAGGGACACCAGTAGGGCCCGAGGAAACTCAGAGGGGGCCGCAAGGGCCCGAGGAGACTCAGTAAAGGCTGGATGGGGCCCGAGGAGATTTAGTAAAGGCAGAAGGGACCCGAAGAGACTCAGTAAAGGCCAAAGGGGCCCGAGGAAACTCAGTAAAGGCCAAAGGGGCCCGCGGAAACTCAGTAAAGGCCAAAGGGGCCACAGGAAACTCAGTAAGGGCTGTAAGAGCCTTAGAAACCACAGTAGGGTACGTAGAGACCTCAGGAAACTCAGTAAGGGGCATAGGGGCCTCAGGAAATGCAGTAAGGGCCATAGGGGCCTCAGGAAACTCAGAGGACTTGGTAGGAACTGAGAGAGACTCTAGGGACTCGGTAGGGACACGAGGGACTCTGGGGGACCCAAAGGGGATGCTGAGGGAACCAAGGGGACCACAGGGGAATTTGAGGGGACCAAGGGGATGACAGGGGACCACAGGGGACTCTGAGGGAACCAAAAGGGACACAGCAAACTCTGAGGAGACCAAGGGGAACAAAACTAATTCTGAGGGGTCCGAAGGGACCAAATGAGGCTCTGAGGGAACCGAAGGGACCAAAGGGGACTTTGGAGGGACGGAGAGGGACAGAGAGGGACCCTGGAGGGACAGAGAGGGACCCTGGAGGGACAGAGAGGGACCCTGGAGGGACAGAGAGGGACCCAAAAGACAGCACAGGGGACACAGATGACAACACAGGGGACACCAAAGACAACACAGTCAAAAGTTCTGGTGATGAGGTAGATGAAGTCTTTGATGCAGACGCCAACAAAGATGGAAACACAGACGAGGATGAAGATGGGGACAAAGACTCTGAGGAGGACGATGACTCTCAGGAGGATGAAGACTCTAAGGAGGCAGAAGAATCTGATTGCGGCGCAGGCGCAGAGGGCTCAGGCGACGGCGCAGAGGGCTCAGGCGACGGCGCAGAGGGCTCTGGCGAACATGCTGAGGGCTTTGGCAAACACGCTGAGGGCTTTGGCGAAGTCGCAGAGGGCTCTAGCAAAGTCGCAGAGGGCTCTGGCAAAGTCGAAGAGGGCTCTGGCAAAGTCGCAGAGGGCTCTGGCAAAGTCGCAGAGGGCTCTGGCAAAGTCGCAGAGGGCTCTGGCAAAGTCGCAGAGGGCTCTGGCA
>JAOTRA010066544.1:0-14938 GCA_026260255.1 Pseudolaguvia tuberculata | reverse complement strand
TATATATATGTACATTGTTATTGGTACCCAAGCACAATAAAACATGTATACACTCGAACACAAACAAAATTACAGTCTAAATTATCTTAATAATCGTAAACTTCAATTTATTAACTTTTTATTTTGCTAGAAAAAATTCACAGGCGGGGTGGTGTAGTGGTTAGTACAGTCACTGGTTGGTTCCCTGGGCAAGGGATCTTTCTCGGAGTTTGCATGTTCTTCCTGAGCTTGAGGTGGTTGTCTCCGGGTACTCCGTTTTCCTCAAACAGTCCAAAAACATCTACATTCTGTCTATTCTAAATTGGTGTGAGTGTATGATTGTACATCTATGTGTGGCCCTGCGATGGACTGGCTATTTGTCCAGGGTGTACCCCTGCCTTTAAATGCTTTACATGCTGTACACCTGGATCCAGCGTCTTATTGTAATCTGGGCAACTATAATCTAAGGAACCCATAACTGTCAGTCTGTATTTATACTAAACTAAAAGTCTTATATAAGAAGTTTCTCCTCGTTTGTTTACTCACTGTGTAGCGCTACGACCGTCACTTGCATGACATGCAGTCATGTCTAAGGCAGTGATACATTGTAGTTTATAGACTTTTAAGGCATTCTCCAAAAATGGAGACAAAGCACTTGGGTGCTTGTACAGGAAATCAGCCCAGTAAAAGACCTTTCCCAGCCTTGATTTAATTAGCATACAAGGGTCTTTCAAATGCACAGGTGCTAAACAAAACGCGCAATTATACCTTGCTTAGACTTCACACTTAACTTGGGAAACCTGCCAGGAACTGCATAAAGACAAAAAGTTACTGTGTCAGGGCCTCTTAGAATGTAAATCACAATATAAAGTGGGTACAGAAAGTATTCATCCATTCATTAATTCATGTTTTTGTCCGCTTATTCCCTAATTCGAGGTCACAGGGGTCTGCTGGCGCCTATCCACATAGGGCGAGAGGTGGAGGTACACCCTGGACGGGTCGCCAGTCCAGCTCAGGGCAACACATAGACAAACAACCATTAACACACACATTCACTCCTATGGACAATTTTAGAATCACCAATTGACCTAATCTGCATGTTTTTGGACTGTGGGAGGAAATCGGAGCGTGGGGAAAACATGCTTCATGTTTCACAGATCCTTGACCCGGGAATCGAACCTGGGACCTTCTTGTTTTGAGGCGACCGTGCTATCCACCACGCCATAGTGCAGCCCAGCATGTATTCAGACCCCCTTACATTTTTTACTTTTTGTTATATTGCAGCCATTTCATAAAATCATTTAAAAATCAGCAAACATGTAAACATGTGTTTTTCTGTCAATATGGGGTGCTGTGTGTACATTAATGAGGAAATCATTACTGTACGCACAGCACCCCCATATTGACAGAAAAACACAGAATTGTTTACATTTTTGCTGATTTTCTTAAAGAAAAAGTGCACTATCACATGGTCCTAAATATTCAGACCCTTTGCTGTGATACTCATGTATTTTGCTCGATTTCTTCTGATGATGGTTCAACACATTTATCTGAGTCCAGCTGTGTTTGATTAATCTGATTGGACTTGCTCAGGAAAGCCAGGCACCTGTCTATATTAGACCTTACATCTCACAGTGCTTGTCAGAGCAAATGAGACATTTCTCCTTTCTCTCCCTTCTTAGAGCTGGCCGTCCGGCCAAACTGAGCTGTCTGGGGAGGGAAGCCTTGGTGCTTAACTGTAAAGGTTCACTATTACACAGTGGTGGGTGTTGCATTCGGTAACTAAGACTTTATTGTGGACTAATACACCTCTTAATACCGCCACTACAATTTTACAAACTATCATTAAACAAACGTAATATGACATGGTGTGGAATTACTGATATATACTGTATGTGTGTTTGTATAATATATTTTCCATACATATTGTTAATGTAGCACGATCCTGCGGATTTGTCCTCCACAGCATTAGGAGTATACGATCATTCTTTGTTCATGTGTTTATGATTTGGACCACCTGAGGAAAGAAACTGTTCCTGAACCTGGTGGTTCTGGTGTTCAGTGTTCTGTAGTGTTGACCAGATGGAAACAGTTCAAAGAGGGAGTGTGCTGGGTGTGAGGGGTCCTCACTCTGGATGAATAAAGTTCTTATTGTATATCAGTATTAAAATGTTCAATGATGTGACTTTAAGCACTATTTGTACATTGCTCTGCACAAGTGTCTTCTAAAGGCTGTCAGTGTTACCATTTGTAAGCAAGTGGTGAATAAATTCTTCCCCAGTCTGAGACAAGTTATATTATTTGTGTTGCTACAGTTACCATACTGTAATTTATTAAATACATTTATTTATTAGTTTATTATGATAACTTTAAATACTTTATAATAGTTCCGTTCAGTTATGTATTTGATAGTTAGATAAACCGTGGGTACGGAAATATTTAGACCCCCTTAATTTTTCACTGTTACATTGCACCCATTTGCTAAAATCATTTAAGTTTATTTTTTCCGCATTAATGTACACACAGCCCTACATATTGACTGAAAAACACAGAATTGTTGACAGTTTTGGTGAACTAAACTAAAATTTCACATGGTCCTAAGAATTCAGACCCTGTGACACTCATATTTTACTCAGGTGCTGTCCATTTCTTCTGATCATCTTTGAGATGATTCTACACTTTCATTGGAGTCCAGCTTTGTTTGATTACACTGATTGGACTTGACCAAGCCACACACATGTCAAATGAGAATCATGGGGTCAACAGAACTGCCTGAAGAGCTCAGAGACAGAATTGTGGCAAGGTACAGATCTGGCCAAGGTCACAAAAAAGTTCTACTGCACTTAAAGGGCCTAAGAGCAGAGGGGAACTAATTCTTAAATTGAAGACATTTGAGACGTTCAGAACCCCTCTTAAAACTGAGCTATCGTTGGAGAAGAACCTTGGAGAGAGAGGTAAAGAACAACCCATAGGTCACTGTAGCTGACCATGCACTGCTCATCATCTGTCCGAGACCGTCCCAACAGTGAAACATGGTGATGGCAGCAGCATTCAGCTGTAGGGACATGATGGCTAGTTGCAATTGAGGGAAAGATGCAAATACAGGGATATCCTGGACAAAAACCTTCAGAGTGTGTTCCAACAAGACAATGACCAAGCACACAGCTAAAGGAGTGGCTTCACAACAACTCTGACTGTTCTTGAATGTCCCAGCCTGAGCCCTGACTTAAACCCGATTGACCATCTCTACAGAGACTAGATAGGATCTGCAAGGAGAAATGGCAGAGGACCCCAAATTCGGTTCGGGTGTGAAAAATTAGTTGCATCTTTCCCAAAAAGACTGATGTCTTTAGATCAATAGGGTGCTTCTACTAAATACAGAGTAAAGGGTCTGGATTCATAGGACCATGTGATATTTTAGTTTTTCTTTTTTAATAAATCAACATGGAATAAGTCAACATGGAATGCTGTGTGTACATTAATGAGGAAAAAGGTACTGAAATGATTTTAGCAAATGACTGCAATATAACAAAGTTAAAAAGTTACAAATTTAAGGGGATCCGAATACTTTCCGTACCGACTCCTGTCACGATGGCGCCGCAGACAGCTGCTTTGGTGTAGAGCTCCCAAGTTGCACTCTTGTTTTTGTTAGTTTGCCTTGTTTTTTGTATCTCAAGTTCAGTCACCTACACCAGAGATGAGCTGCTGAATATTCGGCAGACATCACATCATTAAAATGTTTTACAAGTTTTTGCTTATTCGGAAATTTTGCTGGGTATTGTAGTTGGCGGAGCAGCTGTGCTCTTCAAATGCTTTAAGAGACATGGCGACACGCTGGTAAAGCTCCGACAGCGTAGAGTATCTATCTCGCGAATCTCCGATCAAAATGGATGAACTCCTTCTGCTATCCTGGACCGACAAGGACTTTTTAAATTCTGCTGCTCTGTGTTTTACGGAAAACTGGCTGAATGAAACCATTCCTGACAACGTCAAGAAGTCACAAAAGACCCTACAACAACATCCAAAGAATTGCAGGCCTCACTTGCCTCAGAAACTGGGGGCAAAAATGGTTTGCATGGCAGAGTTCCAAGACGAAAACCGCTGCTTAGCAAAAAGAACATAAAGGCTTGTCTCAGTTTTACCAGAAAACATATTGATGATCCCCAAGACTTTTGGGAAAATACCATGTGGACTGATAAGACAAACATTTTACTTTTTGGAAGGCGTGTGTCGCATTACATCTGGCGTAAAAGTAACACCACATTTCAGAAAAAGAAAATCAAACCAACAGTAAAATATTGTGGTTTTAGTGTGATGGTCTGGGGCTGTTTTGATGCTTCAGAAACTGGAAGACTTGCTGTGATAAATGGAACCATGAATTCTGCTGTCATGAAGGAGAATGTTTGGCCATCTGTTCGTGACCTCAAGCTGAAGCAAACTTTGGTTCTGGAGCAGGACAATGATCCAAAACACACCCGCAAGTCCACCTCTGAATGGCTGAAGAAAAACAAAATGAAGACTTTGGAGTGACTTATTGAGATGCTGTGGCATGACCTTAAAGCGGTTCATGCTCGAAATCTCTCCAATGTGGCTGAATTACAACGATTCTGAAAGATGAGTGGAGCAAAATTCTTCATCGCTGTAACGGACTCATTGCCAGTTATCGCAAACACTTGATTGGAGTAGTTACTTCTAAAGGTGGCCCAACCAGTTATTAGGTTAAGGGGGCAAATACTTTCTCACAGTGCCATGTATGTATAACTTATGTTATCTTTGACTAATATTTAAATTAGTTTGATGATCTGAAGCATTAAAGTGTGACAAACATGCAAAAAAATTGAAAATCAGGAAGGGGACCGGCCAACCGTTACGGTTTGGCATTTAGCAGATTCTATTGTCCAGAGCGACGTACAAACAGTGCTTAAAGTTATAACCTAGAACATTTCACAACTGATACAGATACAATCACAAATGTTTCAGTGTAACAACCATAAACGCAAGAGCAAAGTGCCAAAACCACTGAATAACAATGGATTACCAGCATACAAGGTGACCACATTTGCTCGATTCAAAGCAATAAGGTGGTCAGCTCCAATGTCTGGTGGACTGGGAGGGCTAAGAACCCAAGCAGCGCTCATGGGTGGCTGCCCCTTAGACCCATCGCTCATTTAAGTTATTTCATAGGGGGGATGTTCTCTTTGGTAATGCCACAGAGTTCCAACTTCTTGAATGCTGGCCATATTAACTTGGAATTATTGCCAATTTCTGTTTAACGCTATTTGAGTGCTTATATTCCCTTGTCTCTTTGCCCTGTGTATATTCTTTATGCGTATTCACTTTCTAAAATTTCTGCTTTTTTACCCTTTTACTCTACGCTATTCATTGATTGTTGTTGTTTGATTATTTCTCATTACAATAAATCTCTGCACATGAATTTGAACCCAAGTTCGGAAGTTCAGCATCATCTTCTTTACAATGTTATCATTTAATGCTCAAGAGAAATTAATTTAAATGCTAATTATGTTGGTAACCCATCAATTCGAATGGACAAGAAACATGTACCAATTGTGAATGGCACAGAAATGTCACTAATATTATGATTTTTCTCTGGCAATGTGATTATGAACCAGCATTAAATTACTGGCTCAGCTGGTCCAAAAGTGATAGAACCAGGTTTAATTGCCATTTCTTGTTTGCATTTTGCAGTGGAGTTTTACGTCAACCGGAATTAAATATGACTGAAGTAGATTTAAGTTCTCATTTTTCATTGGACCCCCCACATGCTGTTCCAAAGAACAAAGAACAACTCAAAGACGAGCGGTCCACTATTCAAAAACTGTGAGTTTTTAAGGCTGATGTTGTTTTATAAAGAGTATTCTTAAGAGCAATATTTTATTTAATTAAGAACCAGATTTTAACTTTCATTTTGCCATATAATTTTGATAGTCAATATTATAATTATAATATTTGTTTGCACTCCAACTGCATCAGACTAATTATATAATATAACTAAGTTTAAAAATATATAAACCTTTTTAAAAACTTGATTTGTAAAAATTTATCTCTCTCTTTCTTCTACTTTCAGGTTCTCTTTTAGAAGGAAATGACTTTCTTTATATGCAGCCTTCAATTGTCAATCAAATGTACTTTTTTTCCTTTTTCAAAACCATTTTTAACGAGTGAAATTATATGACACTGACATTATAACTAATGCTTGTACAGTTTTATTTAATTTTAGAAAACTGAACTTAGTGGCACAGAACTGAAGTCGTGTTCATTTATTCATTCATCTTGTAACCCGCTTATTACCTAATTACTGGGTCACTGTAACTCTGAGATAGACAGGACCCCACATACAGACAAACAACCATACACGCGCACACACTCCTTATTGTGAGGCGACCCATGCTCTAACTACTACACCACTGTGCCAGCTGTCGTGTTTATTTTTTTAATTTCATCTTATATATCCGTTTGTGCCCACACATTTTTCTTGTAGAATTTGTTAATTTCTATGTTAATATTTTGTACAGGGCGGCGAGGTGGCTTAGTCTTTTGCATGGTCGCCTCACAACAAGAAGGGACCTTCTGATTCGATTCCCGGGCCGGGGATCTTTCTGTGCGAGGTTGGCATGTTCTATCTGTGCTTGCGTGGGTTTCCTCCAGGTACTCTGGTTTCCTCTCATCGTCCAAAAACATGTACATTTGGTTGATTGGTGATTCTAAATTGATTTTAGATTTAGTTGACTTAAAATTGCAATGATTGTTTGTCTATGTGTGGCCCTGCAGTGAACTGTCAAGGGTGTACCCCTGCCTCTGGCCCTATGTACTGGGATATACTCCAGCAGACCCCCGTGACCCGTATTAGGGAATAAGCGGGTTACAAGATGAATGAATGAATATCTACTTTCCACCACTGTATTGTCCCATAAATATTTTTTTCTTCTGCAACGTTCTTACACGAGGATCTTAGGAGTGAATGTTATGTAGAAATGCAAATTCCATAAAGATGGAAGTGACCTCTTATTACCCCTGAACTGCTGAATTTTGAGGAATGTGCAAACTAGATATTGCCTTTGTTCTGTTTGTGTTAATCAAGATTATAAAGCAAGATTTTTCTCAAATACCAAAAATAAGTAAACACCAAGTACGACCTCCCACTGTTGATGGCTACTTGCGCCATCGACCTGTTACAACAAAATTAAGCCGTGTGTTTGAAAGACCAATTACTATTGTTAAAATACAAAAATCACACAAACAGTGGTACTGAGAGAAACATTTTTATTAAAATGGTCCCACTATTAGTCAATTGGATAATGACAACCTCAGCAGTGAAATTAACAGTTGAGAAAAATGATGGAAAAGGTTTTGTTGGATAAAAATGGGTGATGCATCAGTTTGCTGTAAATGTGAAGAAGATAAACAAGAACACATCTGCACAAGATCACCAAAGTGCTGCAAATGCTCAGGGAACCATGCACCATCATCAAAAGCGTACCCTGTAGGGATTAAAGAAAAAGAAATCCCAAAAATTTGAGCTGATATAAAATCAGCTATCTAGAAGCAAAGAAACAGGTATAAGGTCTTTCTTTTCTATTTCCAAATTTCAACAAACTTCTGTTGCAAGCCTCTGTTGTAAACCCCCCTATCAAAACAGCTGGCAACTTGTCTGAACTGCAACAACAAGAGGGTTTAACTTTCTTGCCTGAGGACGAAGGATAGAGCAGGTCCCTTTTCCTTTACTTGGCCTAGCTGTTTCTTAAAATTACAAATTTCCACTACACCATATACAAAGCTAGCCAATGGTTTGATGAAAACCTGTAAAAAGGCATATAAAGCCTAGGGGAAAAAAACAATGAATGTGCACCCAACAACATAACATTTCAGTTTTCTGACTTTTTAGCCTTTTAACAAAGTCCTAGTTTTTAGGACTATTAACAAAGAGAAGACACAAAGCCGGAGAAAGTTCAAATCAAGTATTACAGCCAATACATCCTTAAAGATAGTATGGAATCTGATTAAAAAGATGAGCAAGGGAGATGTCCCTCACTTTCTTTCTGAAATATCAATATTGGGAATTCTCATGACACTGCATTGAATTTGATAAGCCATTATCAATTTTTAAAACACTTGTCTCAAAGTGCATTATCCTGCCTTTTTAAATTTACCAGGTTAAGAACAGGCCCAGCACAACACACGAATTAATACAAAGTAAAAAGAGGGTAAACGCCTTTTTGCTGCTGACAAAGAACAATTAAAAGAAAAATTTTCCTGTCTACTCCTAAACAAACTAAATATCTGACAGCCATGTACAGACTGAACAAACAATTGTAAATGATGAGACAGATGAACAAATTGCAGAGCCTAGTGGAATTACATGACAAAACGAAAAGCCTAGTGACACAACCACAAGTGGACCACAGAGATTGGAAAGCCAACCACACATTCAGAGAAAGTACCTGAGATATATCTGAAGAGATTACAACCCTGGTCCAGAATTTATCATAAGTCAACTTACAACAATTGATGCAACACAGGCAGAAGAACTTTTTCCTGAATTAAGTGTTAGTAGACTAGTCACCATAAGAATGGCTCCTATAGCTACACAAAGAAAAAGGCAAAAAATAGATATATCTTCTGTTTCTTTGGATGATAACTAAATTGACTAGCTATGCCCTTGCACAGTCTGGGCATCAAACAAAATCAAATGTCAATAAATACTAGCTAAAAATCTAATAAAAACAATACATGTGTGCAAAGTACTAGGCTTACTGACAAGAGAAAAGTGTAGTTGGCACCAGTGATTTATAGAAATTGGCTGTAACAAATCACCACATATGTGCAATGAGTTTGCTGACAGAAGATTTCCGATAATTACTCTTATTCACATACACTAACAAATGCAAGGGAGAACCTATGCTTGTACCATTTATCAGTTGCAAAAACAGAGTGGTATGGTATGGATACCTGAATGGATTGGGTGAAATATGCTTAAGATGTACAAGAGACAGATTATGTAGTGACACGATGTTTATGGTTAAAAAAATCAAAAAGGTGATGAAATTAAGACTAAACGTGTTAGTGACAGGAAACATGATTAATGCCTTTTAGGCTAAATGAACCTTAGAAGTGGTTGGCATATGTAAACCACTGAAAAAGCTACCACAATGGGGAGATGACTGGCTTACTTCTGAAAAAGTCAGTCTAAAGAACATCACCACAATTAACAGGCTCCACAATAGAGAAGGAAGTACAGACAGGTATTAACCCTAAACAATAGCTATATTCTGCATGACCAAAAAGAGCCTTTGACTCTTCTAGCATGTCCAGCTTCAACACAAAATAATAAAACCATATATGTTTAAAAACAACCAGGACTTTTCCATTATGGATCCGTTCCTGAGAAAGTAGGTTTGTGTGATCCCTCCCAAGATCCCTCCACACTTAAAGCTAAACGTCATCCATCTAAACTAACTAGGTTGCCTATTCCAAGCCTATTAGATAGTACATTGTTCATCTATTTTGGTATTGTGGCGGTAAGGCAGTATAAGTACTCCTACCCCTCTGGAATGGAATATGTACAGTGCTTTAGTGGTGTTGGAAGGGAGACTGACTGTATCTAGATAAAAAATGCATCACTACTGGCATCAGAACATCAACATCAACTTTCTTCCAAATGTAGCAAGCAGTGTCATGTCGATTAATTACATACAGTGGTGTGAAAAAGTGTTGGCCCCCTTCCTGATTTCCAATCTTTTTGCATGTTTGTCAAACTTTAATGTTTCAGATCATCAAACAAATTTAAATATTAGTCAAAGATAACATGAGTAAACACAAAACAGTTTTTAAATGAAGGTTTTATTATTAAGGGAAAACAAAATCTAAACTACATGGCCCTGTGTGAGAAAGTGTTTGCCCCCTTAACCTAATAACTGGTTGGGCCACCCTTAGCAGCAACTACTGCAATCAAGTGTTTGCTATAACTTGCAATGAGTCTGTTACAGCGATGTAGAAGAATTTTGGTCCACTCATCTTTGCAGAATTGTTGTAATTCAGCCACATTAGAGGGTTTTTGAGCATCAACCGCCTTGCAGTCATGCCACAGCACCTCATTAAGACTCAGGTTAAGACTTTGACTAGGTCACTCAAGTCTTCATTTTTTTTTCTTCAGCCATTCAGTGGTGGACTTGCGGGTGTGTTTTGGATCATTGTCCCGCTGCAGAACCCAAGTTTGCTTCAGCTTGAGGTCACGAACAAATGGCTGGACATTCTCCTTTTGGGTTTTTGGTAGACAGCAGTATTCATGGTTCCATTTATCACAGCAAGTCTTCCATGTCCTGAAGCAGCAAACCAGCCCAGAACATCACACTACCACCACCATATTTTACTGTTGGTATGTTGTTCTTTTTCTGAAATGTGGTGTTACTTTTTTCACCAGATGTAATGCGACACACACCTTCCAGAATGTTCAACTTTTGTCTTATCAGTCCACAGAGTATTTTCCCAAAAGTCTTGGGGATAACCAAGATGTTTTTTGGTAAAACTGAAACAAGCCTTTATGTCCTTTTTACTTAGCAGTGGTTTTCATCTTAAAACCCTGCTATGCAGACCCTTTTTGCCTAGTCATGAACATTGACCTTAACTGAGGCAAGAGAGACCTGCAATTCTTTGGATGTTGTTGTTTGGTCTATTGTGACCTCTTGGATGAGTCGTCGCTGTGCTCTTGGGGTAACATTTGGTTCATGTTTTCGCCATTTGTGGATAATTCAATTCAATTTTATTTGTATAGCGTATTTTACAACAGTTATTGCCTCAAAGCAGCTTTACATAATGAATGATAAATAGATGAATGATGAGTTTGTCCCTGATGAGCAAGACGAGGCGACAGTGGCAAGGAGAAACTCCCTAATGGCTCTCACTGTGGTTTGCTGGTTTGCATTTCTAAAGCTCCCAAAGCTTTAGAAATGGCTTTATAACCTTTTAATACTGATAGATCTCAACTACTTTTCTTTCTCATTTGTTTCTAAATTTCTTTGGCTCTCGACATGATGTCTAGCTTTTGAGGATCTTTTGGTCTACTTCACTTTGTCAAGCAGGTCCTCTTTAAGTGATTTCTTGATTGCAAACTGATGTGGCAGTAATCAGGCCTGAGTGTGGCTAGAGAAATTGAACTCGGGTGTAATAAACCACAGTTAAATTATGTTTTAACAGGGGGCAAACACTTTGTCACACAGGGCCATGTAGTTTTGGATTTTGTTTTCCCTTAATAATAAAAGCCTTCATTTAAAGTGTGACAAACATGTAAGTAGATCAGGAAGGGGGCTAACACTTTTTCACACCACTGTATGATATAATCAAGACCCTACATTCATTAATTTTCTAACCTGCTTATTCCTTAATTCAAGGTAAAGGGGGTTTGCTAGAGCCCATACAGCACACATAGGGTAAGAGGCAGTTTTACACCCTGGACAGGTCACCAGTCCATCACATGACCACACATAGACGAACAACCACTCACACTCACTCACTCCTATGGGCAATCTAGAATCACCAATTAAACTAATGTACATGTTTTTGGACCGTGGACGGAAAATACCCAGAGGCAACCCATGGAGGCGCAAGGAGACCATGCAAACTCCACGCAGAAAGACCAAGTGTCAAGGAATCGAACCCGGGACCTTTTTGTTGTGAGGACTGTGCCTACCAGTACACCATCTTGCCACCCACAATAGCTCTTCATTAGAAATTTGCTTTGAATTATGTTTCTCAGTGGCAGCACGGCTGTGATTTAACAGTGTGTCTCGTTTATTCTGTGCCTTAGTGGACTCAGGGTTGGAAATAAACAAAATCGATGAGGAATTGGTGCATAAACTCAGTGTGCCCACCATGCCATGTGTTCCAGCCGTGTGTCATTGCTATCCCATAGGCACCATGATTACAAAAAGGACTGCTCTTTTATCATTAGAAATTGACTCTGTGTACTTCTTGTTTTGTCATTGACACGCCTAAAAACCCCACTCATCCTTGGTAACCCTTGGTTACGCCTGCACAACCCAATCATATCATGGAGTGGAGGGAAGATTTTAGAATCGTTACAGTTTGAAGAGATTAGTTTATCTTCTTTTCCTGTAACCTGTTTTATTGTGTGTTATTCTTTGATTGTGAGATTGTGTACATGTTCTCCATTTGTGTTACGCTTCTTCTGCTGCACTCAGTACAACTCCACAGCGCACACACATAGTCAAAGAATGCTGGATAAGTACGAGATATCTGTGCACACATGGACACATAGAACAGGGAACGCATGGCACACCTACTCTGTGTGCGTTGATAACATGAGACTGGGCTAGTTTAATTTCTCGCACTGCACACATACGCCTACTTTGCCTATATATATAATATTCTGTGGAGGTCTCTACATGAATAAACAGTCATGACAAAGTTCTGGTGTTTGTTCTATGTGTGATTTCCCCGAGCTCGTATTTCCTGACTTGTGATCAAGACTCCCGAGACACGCCGGCAAAACGAGAGGCGAGGAACAGAGCAGTGCATCCATAAATTCTTACACAGTTTTGTTCTTACTAGCTGCCTGTCTACAGTGGCTCCTAAGCTAGGTTTAGCTCTGTATTGGATAACGAAAATGTGCCTCCTATTTACAGTGATTTAGCAGAAGTGTTTTGTAGCAGTAGAGTTACAGCGGGGAGTGTTATTGTTGCTTCAATTTTATTGGAAAAAATAGCCCTGCCTAAAAGTCGCATTTATTCTTTATCTAGACCCAAAATAAACGCTTTGGATGAATATATTGAGGAGGCACTTAAACACAAACACATACAACCTTCAGCTGCAGCGGCTGATTTCTTTTATGTGGTAAAAAAGATGGAAACTTATGACCCTGTATCGATTTTAGAGGACATCGATAGACTAATCACAGTTAAATAACGATACCACCTACTTTAGTATCAGCAGCCCTGGAACAACTGCTCCTTGCTTGTATTGCACTTGATCTTTGTAGTGCATACAATTTAATTCTCATCCGTAGCGGGGACAAATGAAAGAAGGCTTTCATCACACCCAAGGGGCACTATGAGTATTTAGTTATGCTCTATGGCCTTTGCAACGCACCAGCTGTTTTCCAATCGTTTATCAACGATATTTTCCGAGATTTGATTAATGTGTGTGTTATAGCTTATATGGACAACATCTTAATCTAGTCTAACGACCTAGCCTAGAAATTTAAAGCCTAGCCTAAAAATTATAAGTACACCTCTGCATAACATTGTATCCTTGTTAACAATAAAGAAAAGAAAAAAGAAAGAAATATAGTTCAACTTACACAAAATAAAAACTTTATTAACATTGTTTTTAGTCTGTAGCGGAAAAGATTTTAAGTGCATCAATTTGCCTGAAATTGCGTTCCGAAAACTCTAGCGGTTTATCAGCGTGATTGGGATGTAGCGTCTTCAAGTGGCGCCTTAATTTATTTGGCTTCATGCTGTCCGCTGCCAGAATTTTTAGACACAGAAAACACCAGTTTTTCCTCGTCTACCACTGTAATCACAGTGAAGCCAAGCCCTACATATGCTTTGTCATATTTCCTCGTCTTAGCTTTTGGGGGACTTTCTTTTGTCTCATTATCTTCATCTCTCTCCACCTTTCTTTACATCCCTGTTAAAAATGTCTTCATGTTTTCTCTTAAGGGTTTGTTTACTCACTTCATATTGCCTGCTCAGTGCAAAATAAACCCTACATGATAGAGTTTAAACTCCCTGAGCACACTGACAATGAGAGGGCCACTACTATAGTGGATCTTGCAATTACACTATATTCTAGTATGGCAAAAAAAGCATGTTCCCCCGGGTCACACACGCCCCCCCTGACAGCGCACCACTCCCCCCAAAGGGGGGTAGGCCCCACTATTTGAGAAGCACTGGGTAAAACCAAGAACTGGGTCATTATCTTATCTTATTGCACCCATGACCAGCACCGCTGGAATGTGTTTCTTCCGTGGGCTGAATATGCCCAGAATTCCTCTACTGGGCTTACTCCATTTCAGTGTGTCCTAGGTAACCAGCTGGCATTATTCCTTTGGTCGGGGGAACGTGCTGTTGTGCCTACCATTTAAAGACTGGTATCAACAAACTGTAAGAGTCTGGGAGAACGCACACGTACGGCAAACCAGCGTCGTACGGGGTTACATGCAGACAGTTAATTTGGTTGTCACCCAGAGACTTAACACTTAAGCTGCATTACAAAAAATTAAGCCTCATGTATTTAAAGTTCTACGTAGTTCTACGTCCATTTAAAGTTCTACGTAGAATTAATGAAGTGTCCTATTGTTTGCAACTTTCACGTATCCCTACTCAAACCCTATTACAGCCTTGAACCAAGTGAACCCCAACAAGGACTTCCTGAGCCCATTGAGCTGGAGGATGGTCCGGCCTACAGGGTTCGTGAAATCCTGAATTCTCATCATCAGAGTGGCCTGGAGTATCTGGCCGATTGAGAAGGATATGGACCTGAATAACAATGCTGGGTGAAGATTCGAGACATCCTGCACACCTCTCTCATTCGTGACTTTCAGGCCAGACACCTTGCACCACGGCCAAGGGGGCATCCACAAAGTACGCCAGGAGTCGCTAGAGGAAAGTCTGCAGTTCCTTATGATCGCCTCAGGAGAGCGCCCTTGTCTTAAGGTGTGGACTTCCTATTTGGGTTAGCATGTCGCTAGGTGCAAAGTATTGTTTGTTTAAAACTTAATGAGCATTTTGTATGTATTTCTGTCTTCTTAATTCTCTGGCTAACTTTGGATTTTGTTACGGATTTGGAGTTTGCTTGGGAACTTGGGAACTGAGTCTTCTGCATTCATGGATCCAGCAAACCCAACCACCTGTGTGTGTGTGTGTGTGTGTGTGTGTGTGTGTGTGTGTGTGTGTGTGTGTGTGTGTGTGTGTGTGTGTGT
>JAOTRA010066528.1:0-14939 GCA_026260255.1 Pseudolaguvia tuberculata | reverse complement strand
GATAGATAGATAGATAGATAGATAGATAGATAGATAGATAGATAGATAGATAGATAGATAGATAGATAGATAATGCATCTTATTACCCGCTTATTCCCTAACTCGGGGTCACGGGGTCTGCTGGTCCCTAACCAGCGCACATAGGGCGAGAGACAGGCGTACACCCTGGACGGGTTGCCAGTCCATTTCAGGGCAACACATAGACAAACCATCCACACTCACATTCACTTCTATGGACAATTTAGAATCACCATTTGACCTAATCTGCATGTTTTTGAACTGTGGGAAGAAACTGGATTATCTGTAAGAAACCCACGCAAGCAGAGGGAGAACATGCAAACTCCATACAGAAATATATATCTTCAGGGGTAACATACTTAATTAGGTAATCTGGAGGCATTCCTTTTCAGGAAATCAATGTACATCAAAATAAAATGTTTTGGGAAATCTTTACAGTACCAATTTACTGTAGCAGTGTCATGTCTGGGAAGTAGTGGCTTAGTGCTTAAGGAATTGGAATAATACCACAAGACCGTGGTGCAATTCCCAGCACCACTAAGCCAACACTATGGGCCCCTGAGCAAGGCCCTTTACCTCCAAGTGCTCCTGGGCATGCCAAAACGGAGTATCAGCAGAGGGCTTGCCAAAAAGACTAACAGCTGCATAAAATTGGGGCTACACTCTTAGCTTTCATTACTCTGCATAAGATGGAGAGCAATGTTCCCTCTTATTTTTCATGTGTCTGTGCATACACACAAGCTTCCTGTGCACACCAAGGTCCCCAGTGAGCAACATCAGGTGTGCGTGCTGTGGCAACGCACTAGTATCACACTTGTTCAAAACCTTGGATCATAGCAAGTTACATGGTTTATTAAAAAATCTAATTACAGCAGCAATATTCATTAGTTTATTTTTAATATGAGTGATTTGGCCCACTTAAAATCAAACAGACAAAAATCCTGTTATTCCTGAGATGTGTAGTATGTGAGAGTCCTGCTTTGGCCTAAGTGAGGTCCTGTTCTGGAAGAAATGATACATATACATCTTTCAAACATGCTGATGTATATATCTTTCCTGTAACTCTTTGTCTGTAAAACATTTAATTACTGCATTTTTATTAGCATTTCTACTACTTATCTAATAGTAACAGCATTTAATAATTAGTATCCATTAATAAAAAATCTCAATAAATGTCACTAGAATATGCATACATCTAACTTAAATATTACTTTATTTTTCACGGCTTTCTTCTTTCTGCACGTACAGGCAGCGCACGTATGCAGCACTGTCAATGCTATGATTGGCTGTTTAGCGTAAGTTAATTTTATCGTATCATTGGCTGGACACCCGTTACCCATTGAGTTAAAATCAAAAATGGTACAGAAAACAATATAATTAATTTAATCAATTAAATTAGTTCTAATATTAAATATTATTTAATTTTTTATTGAATAAAATTTTTATGTGCAGCATAGATTTTCTTGAGAAAATCTGCAAAAATTAAAAGATTTTCTGAGAATGTGCATACAGTGCGCAATCGCACAGGCGATTTGCAGGGGATTATTGATGGAAAGGATACTTATGTAGAAGGGACACTTTTAGAGCGCTTGTCTTAAGCTTTTTACTTGTGGAAAATGACCAACGTTCTTTCTTCAGGTGATTCCGATAGCGCACTCTATTGCTTTGGTGGCCCTGAGTAACAACTCGGTGGCCCAATGCATACAAAAAACCTCCCTATGTTAACTGTATGTTTCATGGATACCTTTTATATTTCTTTGTAGCATAGTATATGTGTATTTATATTATTTTATACTTAATTTTTCGCTTTATTATGTCATTTTAGTGATTATTGGTAAATTTAGTGACCTGCTTGGGCTGTGATTTTGAATTAAGCCTACATTTGTAAAAAAACAAAAAAAAAAAAAAAAAAAAAAACAATTTAATTTGTATTGGAGTCCTGCGATTATCATAAATAAAGATAATGGCTTAAACCAGTTATGTTTTTAGAAGCATAATCAAAAATGCAATGTCAGAATTCCCTAAAAGTAACTGTCTATAAATAAGGGAGTGCGTGAGTGCTGGGGTATTGGTTTTTTTGGTATCCCAAGAGAGAGAAAGCCAAAAGACCAAGCAGGCCTTGTAAGTAGGGGTGGAACATCTAATTTTGCCTCAAACATTTCACAACAGACATTTATTGTAATTTGAATTTTAAGTGACTAGTATTTCATAGTACGCCAAAGTAATATCAAAAAGTCTATGAATCTCTTACGTTCACTTATCATTATAGTATTTCATTGTTTTTTTGTAATTAGCAGTATGCCTCATATCAAATTACAAACCACAGACCATATTTCATAGATTGCAGAAAAAAACTTTTAGTTCATACTAGGAAACTGAGAACTGAGATTTGTTCAACCATTCCCAAAGTTTTTTGGTGTGAGGAAACCCAGAGAACAGCCACGTAAGCGCAGGGAGAACATACAAACACCACAAATCCCTGTGACGCGATCATGCTAATCGTTACACCCTGCTGTATATATTTTATATTTACAGAATATGGAAATAAATTGGATATGAATTAGATATGTGCATTAGCGTCTGCTATGTGTATAGTAAAAATACAGATATTGGATATGGTTTGGTTTTAAAAGAAGATATAATTGGCTCGTTGAAAAGTTTGTCCAATCTGTAAATCTTATACTATTCCGAATTATCCTTTATTGTGAATTATAGATGAGCACTAATAAAGAGACTTCTAATAAACTGGCTGTTTTAAAAGTTAAAGAACATACAAGATGTTTCCCTGCGGACAACAATAGCAGTGATTTTGTTAAAAAAATGATAAACCTCATTAAAACCCAGGAAAATATTTCAGCAGTATAGTTACGGTATATGTCTTCTTTAATTGAAGTACTAATAACAAGCACGTGATAAAAGCCTTCCTGGGGGAATTCTCTTCTCCATGTTTGTCTAACAGCAGAACATTAGCTTATAATTTATTTACAATAGAAATATTCAATATTTACTTTGAAAATGATCTTTAAGTGTAGGTTTAACCTAGTTACTGAAGCCTAGAAAAAAAAAAAAAAAAAGAAACACTACATAGAGCAAGAGTGTATAGAAACCAAAAAGGATACCAGGCCAGACCAATACACTATTATCCACAATATATTACAGGAAATAATAAAAACATGAAGACTGATTATACTTAATGAGCATTCATTCATTCATTCATTCATTCATCTTCTTACAGTCCATTGCAGGGCCACACATAGACAAACAACCGAAGCACCCAGAGAAAACCTGCATGGAGAGAACATGCAAACTCCGCACACGAAGATCCAGGATTTGAACTTGGACCGAAGTTCTCGGATTCAAACATTAATTTAATAATTAAAATGCCATCATTTTGCACCTGGTTCTGGTTTTTATGATCAATTTTACTAATTGTTCTAATTTTTTCCAGTTCATCTGTACAGTAAATCTGTTGGCAAGCAGGAAGAAGAGGTTATGTACTGAGTGATAAGAAAAAACAAACTCGAGTTTTCGGCCTGTCTTCCTGTGTATCCATCTATCAAGAAATCACAATGAGAAAGTTACAATAGAAAAGATCGAATTAAAAGCTTCTAAAGAATCGTCAAAACCTGTCCCTCCGAGGGACATTTTACAACGGTGCATTTTACAATGGTGCACTTTTCAGAGAGCATTTAAAGAAAAACTTTCCCCTCTAGGATATGAAAATGTAACCTTTGAAAGACAAAGATTTTTCAATTTGTCTTATATTCGTTTTTCTAAGAGTTTATAAATCAAAACTATACTGGAGTCTCAGTGAATATGCTGCTGTGTGGTGAACATTTGAGTATGTACTCCGTGTGCATGTTTTTGCACACCTGCAACATGCTATCAAATTTCTTATCATTGGATTCAAATAATGATGATTCCATAATAACGAACTTTGCAATGCTATATAAATCAAATGGATAAATCAATAAACATAAAAAAATCAATCTAGGAAGATAAAATAAACACCAAACCAAAAAAGCAAAAGGAACAGAAAAAATCCCTGTTTTAATCCCTTATTCTATGAAATGTAAAGCAAATTTATCCTCCAAGTCTATAATATATTAGATGGCTGGGGATGTCTGACCTTGATATATGCTTTGCATCAGCAAAGCTTTAGGTAGCTTCTTGCCCTGCAAGAGGTCAGATTTGCTGAAGAGGCATGTTTGGTGTTTGCAGACTAATTTGTTACAAATGTACTTCCTTTTGTATTTGGTTCTGCTATTCTAAAAGCTCTGTAGCAAAGAACAGCTTAATAAATATGAAATATGATTATCATTTTTTCCCTTCGCTTCCAAGCCTACAACCTGGATCTGATCCATAAAGACCTGATGAGCGATTAGTCAACAATTTTAAGAGTGTAACTGTGTGACCTTTAAGACAGATTTTGTACAAATAATAAGCCATTATGAAAACAAATTGTCAGTATTTGTATTTAAAAAACAACATGTCTCAAAATGTGCATTATTGATTATATTCTTACACAGATGGACCAAAAGATGTTTCCAGAATAAATGTACATTAAATCAACTAGCAGTAAAACAGACACGACCTGTTATTACAACATACATTCTGTAAGTTTGGGATTTTTTTTAATCAAAAAACTTTCAAATCATATAAGCCAATATTTTATTAACAAAAGAACATACAATTGTGCACCATTCCATCAGACATGTTGGCTTTTAAACTTAACATTGATAACATGTTGGAAGGTCCCCCTCCTCTTTAGCCTGGAGGAAACGGTATTGCATGATTTCCAACAAGAATGTCAAATTTGGACTCCTCTGACCATAGGTAATTTTCCACTTTGAATTTTTTAGGACATGACAGCACTTTGGGACACATTTGTAATGTCAATCATTTCTACTTTTGACTTGCTGCTGCTCAGATGGGCCAGAAAATCAGTTTTGCTATAAGTAAAATAATTTTGGTCTTGTAGTAGAATTAGATTTTGTTGGTTTATATGATATATTGCCAAACATGGTGGCACCGTGGCGTAGTGATTAGCACGATCGTCTCACAAGAAGGTCCCAGGTTCAATTCCCGGGCCGGAGATCTTTCCGTGCGGAGTTTGCATGTTTTCCCTGCGCTTGCTTGGCTTTCCTCCTACAGTCCAAAAACATGCAGATTAGGTCGATTGGTGATTCTAAATTGCCAGTAGGAGTGAATGTGTGTGTGAATGGTTGATTGTCTATGTGTTGCCATCCAGGGTAAACCCCTGACTTTTGCCCTATGTGAGCGGGGATAGACACCAGCAGACCACGAATTTGGGAATAAGCGGTTAAGAATATCAATGAATGAATATTGCCAAACATTTATAGATTCATGAGCAGCAAAAACATTTGTGATTTTATCTTAATTTAACTTTACTCCCCTATTTTTCTATAATATTAAGCACCACGTTTCTAGGTTTTTATTACAATTTTGTATGTGTTCTTTCAATTATAATAGTATTAATGAGATCTGCCACTAAAGTTATGTGAGAAGGTTTGTAGTGCAGTAGGTTTTTAGTTCATCCCAAAGGTGTTCAGTAGTGTTATGTTTAGGGGATTTGCGCAAAACACTCATCTGCTCACAATAATAACACATGTCTTTATTGAGCTGTGGGAATTTGTGAACAGGGTCATTGTCAAACAGTGTTTATGTCTCTTAGTTCCAGTACAAGGAATAATGCAATGCTACAACATACAAAGACAATGTACAACATTTCAGAGAGAAATCACAAATGGATCTGAGGATAGTAAGGTGTTCACAGACTTTTGGTAATATAGTTTGTATGCGATGGAAATGAATATGAAACACATTAATTATATTAAGTTTCATTTAATTTGTCATTTTATTCAGTTTTTGTAGACTTTATTTAGATCCTTTTTTCCTTCTCTGCATAACAGCTCCCGATTTCCAACAAAATAAAGATGAATTTATATGATCCATGGCAAGTAAATTGTTGGCAGGCACTAATAAATCATTCATCTTTTCACAAATGGGCAAGTGTTTAATGAGGATATAAATTTTCATTTGTTTCCTGCATTAGTGTTACTTTGTGTGTGTATTGTGTTAGAGTCCTCTATCTTACCATAGTAAAAGAAAATACCACAATTTTAATTGAGTTTCTTTAATTCACTCAACTTTAGAAACTACTTTATTCTGATAAAGAATCCATTTTCAATCCCAGAGTACCAGGCACAATCACACCAGTATATCACAAATTCACTTAATTCACTAAAACTGTGTTTGAATAGCAATTTTAAAGAATATATTTAAGATATTTATATCTATTTTATGGCCAAAGGTTTATGGATGCCATTGTGCATAAGGTTTCTAAGCTGCATTACAATACAGTGTGTTATGGTAAGAGCCCTGATGTAACACAGTGGCTGTAGGCAAGGAAGAATCCATGATGCAGCAGAACTCACGGGTTTTATTAGGGTAAGGTAGAGAGAAGCAAACAACCCAAAACGGGTAATCCAAAGGGTGGTCAAGCAAACAGGCAAGGTCGGTAATCTTAAAGTCACAATCATTAATTCAAACAAACGCTTAGCAAGGCCTAGGGCAACAATACTTCGCATTAACCTAATGGAGGCCATCTGCTTATATAGTCGCGCCACGCCCAAAATGGCCACCATCAAGATTGCACACTAAAATTTGGGCGAGGGCGCCCTCTGCAGGCGGTCCTCCAAAAGTGTCTGATCTCAGTTGTATCTAAATGAACACAATTTCCCATGGCCCTGAAGAGTTCAGGTAAATAATCAACAATTAAATTAAATCGATTCATTCATTCATTCATTCATTCATTCATTCATTCATTCATCTTCTTCTTCTTCTCCTTGTCACCCCCAATGAAAATCTCAGCATCCTCAACTTCTTACCCGCTTATTTCCGAATCCGGGGTCACGGGGTCTGCTGCGCCTATCATAGCTCACATAGGGCGAGAGGCGAGGGTACACCCTGGATAACAAAAATTAAATAGATGCCGCCTATAAAACCTAAAACACACACAATATTTCTGATACTTACTTTCAAGCACATGCTTGTTCTAATTAAAGCACCTTGTGGTTTTTGCATACAGTCATTTATTATTCTATATGACTGACACACTAATCGATCAGGACCGTCAAACACAATAAACATCAGCGAAGGTAAATACAATCAGGAGTCTGCAGTGAGTAGGAACAGCAATGCTGACACTTCCCACTGACAGATCGCTCGGCTTGAGTGACTTTCATCGATTGGACAATTTTTACAGAAGCAGAGCCTGACAACTGAGATCTACAGGAAGCACGGTGTGACAAACAGAGCAATGGAGAGACAGCCCTCATGGACCATGTCATTCCAAATGGAAAAGTAGTAAAAAAGGTATAGAAGTTAATAAATTAATATTTACACTTTCTATTCACTTCAATAGGATAGCCAAAAGTGTGGTAGTATTGTTCCGAAATGAGGAAAGAACAATGAACAAGGAATATTGTTGTACATAAAATTGAATTATTTCTTTTCTGTCCTGTGCAGAATTTTAATAATAAAATTGATACAACAAAACTTATTATTGTTTTCTATTCACAAGTATGAAAACACTTAGTAATAAAATCACTTATTTCATGCTTTTCAATTACAAAAATTACATAAGCAACAGATTGAGTGAAAAGTAGAATATTTAGATGCAAAGACTTGACAGAAAAAGTGGGTATAGGGTGAAATTTATGGAAAATCCATCAATGCTGTCTAATAAGGGGTTCACAGAATAAGATAAGATAAAATTTAGATAATACAATATATGTAGTACTAGTGAAAAATTAAGAATAATTAATATACTAAAATTAAAAATGTTGTTCACATTTTTATATGATTAATTATAATAAAAATTAATATGAGAAAGTTACAATTTGGAAAAAAGTAAGACAGTTTTCCATACAGAAATGTATTATTTATTGATTTAATTATTCATTAATTAATGTTAGAATGGGTCTGCACTATTGCAGTTTAATGGGTTATTAAATATAAATGCAAACTATAACTAAGTGAAATGTCAGTCTTGCCCCCTGCTTGTGTCTGACTTCAAGATATTTGAAAATCTTCAAATTCACCACCATTCAGGTGCCACCTACCACAAGCTGTCAAGTGTGACTGCTTTACATCCCTGACTTTCCCAGAATAATTAAAAATTTGATTTTAAGAGGAAATAAAATAAATAAATAATTAAATATTTGATCAAATAAAACATTTTATGAGTAGCTGTTTTCAGAGTATTCATAGAACTTACAAAATACCTTCTATTTAATAGTTTACAAAAATGTAGAAAAGGTAACATCCTGATATTTATTTATGACAAAATATACATTTTATAAATGATTATACATTCATCTTCTAACCCATTCATTCCCGGGGTTGCAGGGATCTACCGGAGCCTATCCCAGAGCACGTAGGATGAAAGGCAGGGCTACACCCTGGACAGGTCACCAGGTCTACACATAGACATACAACTACACACACTTGCACTCACACCTATGGGCAATTTAGAATCACTAATCAGCTTAATGTCTATAATAGTTGAAATTAATGTTGAATAAAGGTTACAAAATATTCCACAAGTCTATAGCTCCACATTTTGACTGTATACAATTGGTAAGGAACATCTTAAAATATTTTTTTTACCTACTATGCCATTTTGTCCTTTATGAAAGATCTGGTGTTATAAAAAAGAAAAAAATGTTGAACTGCTTTAAATAAAAGTTGCACATAAAAGGTTCCATTAGTGGCTATTTGTAATTGTCAGTTTCTTATGTTGCACCTGTAAAAACAAAGAGCCACACTGCGCTGATCAGTAATAAGTTGCTTTTAAGATGTCATACCAATGTCTGTTGCTGACATAGAATTACACTACAATATCTTCTTCTTCTCTTCCGGCTGCTCCTGTTAGGGGTCACTACAGCGGATCGCTCTTCTCCACACTACCATGTCCTGTACATCTGCCTCTTTCACTCCAGCTACCAGCATATTTTTCTTCACATCCATTAACCTCATCTTTGGTTTTCCTCTTTTCCTCCTGCCTGGCACCTCCATCCTCATCATTCTCCTACCAATATACTGCATGTCCCTCTTCTGCACATGTCCAAACCATCTCAACCTAGCCTCTCTCAATTCGTCTCAGAAACATCCTACATGTGCCATCCCTCTAATAAACTAATTTCTAATCCTGTCCACCCTTGTCACCCCAATGAAAATCTAGCTCTTCCTCCTGTCTTTTTGACAATGCCAGTGTCTCTAAACGTACAACATTACTTTTCTTACTACAGTCTTATAAACTTTCACTCTTGCCAAAACATCACAAATCACTCCTGCCACTCTTCTCCAACCACTCCACCCTGTCTGAACTCTTTTCTTCACTTCTCTAACGAACTCTCCATTACTTTGCACTGTTGGCCACAGGTACTCTTCCACCTTCACTACCACTTATCCCTCCAACCTCACCACTCCATTGTCTTTTCTCTCATTCACACACATGTACTCAGTCCTACTCCTGCTGACTTTCATTCCCCTTATCTCCAGCGCATACCTCCACCTTTCCAAATTCTCAACCTGCTCCATATTCTCACCACAAATCACAATATCATTCGCAAACATCATCGTCCATGGAGACTCCTGTCTGATCTCATCTGTCAACCTATCCATCACAGTTACAAACAAAAAAGGGCTCAGAGCCGATCATTGATGAAACAGCACATTTCGCTGTTGTCCCACTATCCTCATACATGTCCTGCACCACCCTCACATACTACTCTGCTACACCTTACTTCCTCATACAATACCACAGCTCCTCTCTCGAAACCCTGTTATATGCTTTCTCTAGATCCACAAAGACACAATGCAACTGCTTCTTTCCTTTTCTATACTTTTCCATCAACATTCTTAAAGCAAAGATTGCTCACTTCTGCCTTACTAACCCTATCCACTTCCTGCCCCACCATTTCCACATCATCAAACCTTTTTTCTCTCTCGTTCTCCTCATTCATCAGCTGCTCAAAATACTCTCTCCACCTTCTCAACACACTCTCCTCACTAGCCAAAACATTTCCATCTGTATCCTTTATTGCTCTAACTTTCAGTATATCCTTGTCATCTCTGTCTCTCTGCCTGGCCAACCGGTACAAATCATTTTCTCTCTTCTTAGTGTTCAACTTCTCATACAGCTTCTCATATGCCTTTTCCTTAGCTTTTGCTACCTTTCTCGTTAACTGCTGCCTCATGTCCTTATACTCCTGCCTACTTTTCTCATCTCTCTGCCGATCCCAATTCTGTTTCGCCAACCTCTTTCTCCTTACACTTTCCGCAACTTCCCCATTCCACCACCATGACTCTTTATCTTCCTTTCCCTTTCCAGATGTCACACCAAGTACGTTCCTAGCTGTCTCCATTATCACTTCTGCAGTCGTGGCCCAATCATTCAAAAACTGATCACCACAGAGACCCTGTTTCACCTCCTCCCTGAATATCACACTACAGTCTACATCCTTCAGCTTCCACCATCTTATCCTCTTTTCTGTCCTCTCTCTCTTCCTCTTCTTCCTAAACTCCAAAGCCATCCTACAGACAACCATCCGATGCTGTTTAGCTACACAACCGCCTGCCAACTCCTTACAGTCTCTAATCTCTTTCAGGTTACCTCTACTGCACAAAATATAGTCCACCTTTGTGAAACTTTTTCCACTCTTATACGTCACCCTATGCTCTTCCTTCTTCTAAAATATGTGTTCACCACTGCCATCTCCATCCTTTTAGCAAAATCTACCACCATCTGCCCGTCCACATTCCTCTCTTTAAAGCGATACCTACCCATCACCATTCTCATCACCTCTGTTCCCTTCAGCAACATGAACATTGAAGCCTGCCGTCTCAGTAGACATTTTCCTCCTCTTCTTCTCCGCCTTTGGCCAACAGTAGCCCAATTTACACCGGTACCCTGTCGGCTAACAGTACATGCGGTGGTCGTTGTTACCCAGGGCCTCAACCGATCCGGTATGAAATTCTTTTTCATGATCCGTATATTTGATTTGGCGCAGTTGTACGCTGCATGCCCTTCCTAACGCAACCCTTCCCATTTATCCGGGCTTGGGTCCGGCACTAAGAATGCACTAGCTTGTGCAACCCTAATAACTGGTTTATGGAATTACACTTTAGTATGCTAGTATTTAATTTTATTACATACATCACAATTACAATACATTGTACAAGCAAATAATTTGTGCACAAATTACTGCCAAGATAAACTAAAGTACTTTTTACTATGACTTTCTTAAATTGTTTGTTTATTCCAGTTTCTTGCCTCTCAACATTAGACATGTTTCTAATCCCAAATAATATGCTTCTATTACCATGTGATGTGATCACAATAGAAATGAGTTATGTTAAATCCATTACTTTGTCAAAATGTTTTTACGTTCAATGAGGTGTTTTGGTTGTGAAATATTAAATATAGGTTAATGAAAAGACATTTGCAGAATTAAATCTATTAAACTAATGTGACATTTGTCTGTTTCTGCTCAATTAAGTTTGCTCTGTTTTATTTAATGTTGATTAGTAGGATACCAATACCAACATAAGCTGCTTGAGAAGGTTTTAATTAATATTTGTTTTTTGAAAATATGAAAATATTTGATTAACGTTAAGATGAAAACCAAGGTACTGACATGAAAATAGTATCTCAGGAAGAAAACCACATGCTTGTGTAACAGTTGTTTAAGAATTTAGTAAAGAACAATCTGGCAATCTAGATGGAGTACACATAAACCATTTTCTCAAATCAATAGGCTAATGTTTTCCTCATGTAATGATGTGCTTCATCTGTGCCACTCTCTCTGTTCTTTGCCTTAGTTGCCAGTTCATCTTAGCTCCAGACAATTTGGGACCCTTTGAAAAATTGTATATTGTATACTGAAAAACAGTATACAATATACTGTATGAACATTGAGGCCCACATGTTATCTAATCAGAGGTTTATACTAAAACCAAAACGAATACATTATATATAAACCAAATAATTATTAAACATGGAATTATTTATGACAAACTAATAAAAATAACAAAAGTCTACAATTGTCACGCCCTCCTCTGAGATGAGGGTCTCCAGCGCGCTGCCGGTGTCCAGGTTCCTTTTTCTCATCAAGTTCAGGTCAGGTCCAGGTTCCTCTTTCTCATCAGGTTCAGGTCAGGTCCAGCTTCCCCTTTCTCATCAGGTCCAGGTCAGGTCCAGGTTCCCCTTTCTCGTCAGTTCCAGGTCAGGTTCAGGTTCCCCTCTCTCGTCAGGTTCAGGTTCAGGTTCCCCTCTCTCGTCACGTTCAGGTTCCCCTCTCTCATCATGTTCAGGTTCCCTTCTTGTCAAGTTCTAGTTCTCAGCCTTGCTCCTCTTTCTTCTGGAGGGGCTCCTATGAAAACGCCAGGAGGTGTTCATAGAGGGGAGGGTACTGTCAAGCCGGCAGTTTTCTCCTGAGGGCTGTTGGATCATTTTGCTTTTTTCCCTGATTTTTTTTTTCCATGCTCATGTTCATGATCTCGTCTCGTCTCGTCTTGTTTTGTCATGTCAGGTTTTGTTCACGTCTTATTTTCTTTAGTTTAAATCTCGTTGTTTTTTTATTTTTATTTTTTGCCTTTTTTAAAATAAATGGACTATTCATACCCGCCAATCCTGCGTTTGGGTGCGCTCTTTATCCCCGATCCTTCTCCCCCCACCCACTCTGACAACAATAATTGATCTGTTGTAAAGATTGTCTTGACTGACTAGGATCCAGCTGCCCTTTTGAACTTCCTCTCCTTCGGTTAAAGCGGTTAAAATAATCAAGAAGATTCATTCATCTTCTTACCTACTTGCTCCCTAATATGGGGTCACGGAGGGGGGCCTGCTGGAGCCTATCCCAGCGCTCATAGGGCGAGAGGCAGGATATACCCTAGACAGCTCCCAGTCCATCATAGGACACACATAGATGAACAAACACTCACACACACACATTCAAAAACAGATTTTTGAAAAACTTCTTTTATTAAATTGCTTACATTAAAAATCTCCAATATAAACATACAACTAATATGTTCTATCTTAAATGTTTTGACTACCCATGCCTTTTGCTTTTAAGAATAATTGTTCTTTAAGCTTTGACAAACTATTTGGTTGCCAGTCAATCACAGGACCACACTCAATCCTATTTGCAATTTAGTATCACTAATCAATCATGTCATGCAGTTGGAAGCTGAGTCAGATAGATTAATCAAACCCATTAGCAAAGTTGGTGCTAAAGTGAAAGTTTAATAAATAATATCCCAGACGGTCTCAGGAGCACTAAACAAGGAAATCTGAAACAAGCAGTCCATACAACAATCCAGAGATGATCAAGAAAAACAAGAGTCCAGAATATCCATGAAAATTAGTGATCAAGGGAAAAAACACAAACACATTAATAAAAGAACCCAAAATAATCATAGCAATCCAGAAATCAGAGTATTTCATACACAGGCTCAAGGAATCAAGGATCCCAAAACAGAGGTGTTGAAGAAACACATACAAATGCAATGCACCAACAAAAGAAGAAAACCGCTTTTGCTATTTAACGACTGTGCAAGCAAAAAGCTAAGCACACGCAAACTATATAATGCAGAATTTCTATAAGGGGATTAAAAAACTCCCAGTGCAAAATAAAATCTCTGTTTGAACCTGTATGCAGTAATTAGAAAAGTAATTTAGCTGGAAGTGCGGCATTCGAGCTTGGCTGATTTTTTTATTAAATTAAAACTAGAAAGAATTAGACAGAGAAACAGAGAGAAAAAGACAGTGAGATTTGGCAACAATCACAAATGTCAATGCTTCACATTTTGTCAAAATTCTTTGTGACTTACAAGAAAATCTTTTTCCTCTCTAAACAATTCAGTAGCTTCTCATCAATGTTTTGGTAATATGTGGCATGCAGTGGTGTTTCAGTAATTAATTTCAGAAGCATGTGATAAGGAGATGAATTCCATGACCTCAGATGTGCTGTGTGAATACTGTAATCAATGTTGCATAAGCAGCAGCTCAGTACACTGCTATTACATTACCAAACTATGTCTAATGCTGAGAATGAAAACTTATGCAATGTTTTAAATAATTTAATTGAAGCATTGCTATACTGTAGTGTTTCATGCAGAGGTATTGCAACTTTAGGGGATTGCAGTAAGAATGCAGTAGATGGGGAGATCATAAAATAAATTAAATATTTAAAGTCTAAATCAAACCTTCATGCATTTTTAAAATATATTTTATATTCCAAAAATACAGCCTGTTGTAATGGCAATTCAAACACTTTGATAGTAATGGTTGATGGCTAGAAGCCCCGCCCACTTCTTTACCTTTCCAGTGATGTTTTAGCTGTGCTTTTGGTGCATGATTAATGCAGGGATGGGCTCCAGCAGACCACCGTGTCCCCGAATTAGGGAATAAGCGGGTAAGAAAATTAGTGATTGAATAATTATTTATCGAATTAAGCATGCGAGACTTAAGGACACTTGAAGAGCAATAACTACTGGGAATCAAAACCCATGATCTTCAGATCACCAGTCCAACACCTTAACTACTGAGTGAACACTTATGCTAAGGAAACGTGATTCTGTCAGTGTGTGTTCCAGTGAACAAGACTGTTTTAGCCTTTTCTGCAACTCTTCTACATTTTACAGACAGCATGTCCTTGTCAAACAGACAGAGTCAATTTTCTTTTTGGGTTGATTAGCTCATTATTCAATAATCAATAGCAAAGGTCGCTTAACAGATTCGGAAAGTCAGTCATTATATGTGTGTGTGTGTGTGTGTGTGTGTGTGTGTGTGTGTGTGTGTGTGTGTGTGTGTGTGTGTGTGTGTGTGT
>JAOTRA010066513.1:0-14940 GCA_026260255.1 Pseudolaguvia tuberculata | reverse complement strand
TGCAAACTCCGCACAGAAAGATCCCGGCCCGGGATTCGAACCCGGGACATTCTTGTTGTGAGGCGACTGTGCTATCCCCTACGCCACCGCGCCACCCTGACACAAAACAAACAAAATGAAAAAAATGTAAACCGACAATCTATTCTAAAAAAAAAATAGTGGCAAAGTGTCACGTGACATATGACATCACAGCAGCAAAAATTGACATTTTGATAAAGTGGCACATCATTGCTTTTTCACCATGCAGATATAGTGGTACCTCAACCTTCCCGGCTCAGGAATCAAACCCAAGACCTTCTTGTTGTGAGGTGACCGTGCTAACCACGACACCACCGCACCACCCGCAGTATTTTTTTTAAGTAAGTACACTGTAGATTACACAAGATTTGTGGCAATCCCAGAGGACAGGAAGCTCAGAGGGTTGAGGCAGATGACTGATAACCATCTGATGAGCGGCTATTTTTTGTCATACAACCTGTGAGGAGACGAGACAACAATAAAGAGTTAATTCATCAAGTTCAACCTGGTGTGAATGAACTAGAATGCATTTTAAGATCGGGGTCAGCCTTTGGTGTTGATCATTACTCACCTGGACCTAAACAGAAACTTTGGATTCCAAGCCCAACCACAGCAAGGAGAACAATGCAGATCAATGTAATCCAAACAGGAAGCAGGAAGAGTTTCTGTTCGTTACCTTCAGTTAAATAAAATGAGAATAAATTCAGTTTTACTGTGTTAAATTTACAAAATTTACAAGCGTCAAATTAAATAAATGAATCCTAATTATTAATGATTAAATCATTAGTGTGATCTCTTAATGCCACCACCATCAGCTCTTAATACCCTTCACCTCTATAAAAAACACAATATAACATTACAGACTACATTGTACAATAAAACAAATGTTTATTGCAGGACACATTTTTTTAGGTAAATATATTATACTGTAATTTACATTATTAGACAGTAAAATGTATAGCTTCTTACCCCAGCTGACTGTAAGTTTGCCCTCTATGCTGCTGTGATGTACTACACAGCTGTAATGCTGATTTCCTGTGTTTCCCTCTGGTCTTATCACACTTCGTCTGGTCTGGTACGTGCCATCACCGTTCGGCAGCACTTCATTCATCTCGTCGTGCACCGGCTGTAAATCTGCCCCGATCCACTTCACCTGCACCGCTCTGGGGTAAAACCCAGTCACATGACATGTAAGGAGTGTTGAACCAGCTCGCTGCCTCTCAAACAGCTTCACCTCTGGAACTGAACAACAACAGAAAAAAAAAGATTTCAGACATATTTAGACAACAATGTGACCTAGATAAAAACAGTGGGAGATATGTGCAGGGCCTGATGCCACTAGTGGGCAAAATTGGGCATTGCACCATCAGACCCGATTTGTGTTCCTACTATTTATTTGTGTATTAATTTATTCATTCATTTATCTGCTTATCCGCTTATTCCCTAATTCAGAGTCACAAGGGTCTGCTGGAGTCCATCCCAGCGCACATAGGGTGAGAGGCAGAGGTACATTTTGGACAGGTTGCCAGTGCATCTCAAGGCCGCACATAGACAAAACAACCACTCACACACTTGGGCAACTGTGGGCCAGAGTGTGTGGATTTGGGCAATTTTAGAATCACCAATCGACATAGTTTCTATGATTTTGGACTGTCAAAGGAAACTGTGGAGGAACCCGGAGGAAACCCACGCAAGCGCAGGAAGAACATGTAAGCTCTGCACAAAAAGAAGTATGTATGTTAGGTTAATTTAAAAAAAAAAATCCCATAGGAAAGAACTTGAATGTCCCTGTAACGACTGCTGACCTGACTCCTTCAGAACGCTGAAATAGGCTTCAGCAGTCCCTTGTGACCCAGAATTAGACAATAATCTGGTATAGTTAAACTATGTGTTTTATCTGTTTAGTTAACCAGTATACATCTGTGTGTAGATTTTACCGTTTGTCCTGTTGACATCAGGAGAGAACTTCAAGAACATCCTCAGACGATCAAAACATGTCTTTTTATAATAAGAAACAATGTCTTCGAGCAAGATAGTATTCGTCTCCCTAATACTTTTATATATCTCAGCTTGAGGAACAGAAGCGATGAACCTCTTATTGTCAATATCAAAAGTTAAAAAGTCCTTTCCATTGAAGGCGTGGGTTAACAACGATTTAATGGTGCCATTTGGATAGAGGTCACAGCGACTGTAGCCTTGGTAAACATTGATCTCTGTAATAGAAAATGAATTACAAGAACATGAGTTAGTGAAGATTCCCCATCTGTTGTTCACACTGACGTTGTGTCAAGTGACAACAATAGTTTGCTTGTTCTGGGAGCCATATGTACCTCTGAAATATTTGAAAAGGCCACTAAAAGTGGCCGAGCAGAATTTGCATAATCGGTCAGGACCTGAACTTGTTTTGGAGACCAGGTTGAGATGGTATGGACCTGTGCAGAGGAGGGACATGCAGTAGTTTGATAGAAGAATGCTGAGGATGGACGTGCCAGGCAGGAGGAAAAAAAGAAGACCAAAGAGGAGGTTTATGTATGTGGTGAGTGAAGATATGTAGATAGTTGGGGTGAAAGAGGCAGGTGACAGCAGTGCAGCAGCCCGAGAAGAATCAAATTCCACCACTTTGTGTCACTGGAGCATGAGCAGTGCACTTTCACGACTGAGGCCCGTCAGAAGAGAGTGGGTCCATCATCAGACTATCCAAATGATTTGGCAATAGTTTGGCAATTCTTGATAGAATAGTTACTGTCAGTTGTGGTTTTCCTTGGCCAATTCCCCACAAGGGGTAAACAAGCTCCTGGATCTCTGAACAGTGGCAAAGCTGGCCGGTTCCCCTTTTTCCTGAGAAGGGGGCATAATATGGTAACAGCACTGTAAAACCTCCATGTGTGGTCCTTGTATAGGGCCAGGAGAATCTGCGAGACCCATCACCCTCAGTGGTGAATACGATTATTCAAGTTAAAGCCACAAGGTGGCTGCCTACACTACAGTGGGAGGAGAGGAAGCGTTCCTGCACACTGGTAGGTCTTAAGGTTGAGTAAGGCTGCATTTTTATACTCTGGTTCTTGTTAGCATTTACCTTAGTCGCTTTCAGCTGCTCAGGTCAAAATGGTGAGTGTAGTCCTAACAAATTCGTCTATTTATGCCCATAAGTTCAGGGCGTGACCGATTCTGCTCAACTAATTTAATTGGCCATTTCAAATATTACAGAGTTACATCGGGCTTCCAAAACATGACCCTTGTCACCACTTGAAACAACGTCTCTGTTTCCTCCATCAGGGAACGAGGGTTACCATATATAACCAAGATGTTTTCATCTGTGTATATTACTAATCACTTTATTAAATTATTTATTGTAAAAACGCATATATTTGTATTTTAAAGTAATGAAATGAATAAACTTAGTTGAGGATATTTTTCATCTCATATCTCAATCAAATACAATGATACTATGCAATTTATTCTTGCTCTAGTGATTTGTGTTACCTGAGTGGTTGTTCCTTGCAATGGCAGTTTGAAGTGCTTCGGCCATATTTGCCCTGTTGTGATATGAAAAAAAAATGGTCTGTTTCCAAAATTCCTGATTGGCTGTGGTGCAGAGCCAATCAGGACATGGTGCTGTCGACTTCATATTACTGTCATAGTAATAAACGAGGACATCATTCACAGTCAGTCTCTCCATGTAAACAGGAAGGTCAAGACCTTGGGTGCCAAGGAAATTCCCATTGATAGAATAAACATCTGTAAAAGAATAAAATTGTGGTTCTGGTTCATGTGCTTTCGAATAAATGTATGTTTTGTGATGATACTAACATCACCGATCATCATGTGCATATTCATGATAAAGTCAATATTAATGACTGCTTTTAAAGAAAGAATTCATTCATGCTCTGTTTCTTCTTCTTCTTTCAGTCCAATAATAAGACTGTGTAGGTGATTCTACAGCTCACTCATTACCTAAAGCTCTTTAAAGGAAGATGGATGAGGCACGTGGTTCAGAGAAGAAGCGAGAGCTCACCTCAACTGTCATGGAGACTGTGAAAGGTGGAACTGCCCATTCTTCCATTAATGTGTCTTTTAGAACTGTTCTTTAGATCCAACAATTTAAAAATACTGTTTCTAAATATTTTAATCATTCACTCATTCATTCATACAGTCATCTTACCCGCTTATCCGTAATTCGCGGTCACAGAGGTTTGCTGGTGCCTATCCCAGGGCACATAGAGGGTACACCCTGGGCAGTTTGCCAGTCCATCGCAGGGCCACATAGATAGACAAACAAACCACTCACACACACATTCACTCCTATGGGCAATTTAGAATCATCAATCAACCTAACGTGCATGTTTTGGATGGTGGGAGGAAACCGTAGTACCCGGAGGAAACCCACGCAAGCGGGGGGAGAACAAGCAAACCCCACACAGACAGATCACCAACACAGGAATCGAACCAGGAACTTTCTTATTGTGTGGTGATCGTGCTAACCACTACGCCGCCCTCAAATTTGGGGTCACGGGGGTCTGCTGAAGCATCTCCCCACGCTTGTGTGGGTTTTCCCCAGGTACTCAGTTTTCCTCTTACAGTCCAAAAAATTGCCCATAGGAAAGCCTTTCGCCCTATGTATGCTGGGATAAGCACCAGCAGACCACTGTGACCCTGAATTAAGGAAAAAGCGGGTGGAAAGATGAATGAAAACTTGAAAAGTAAACTTGTTTGATCTTTTTAGAAAGCATAACGCTTATTAGTGACGTAGTGTTTAATTCGGCACCGCCCACATCAGAGTCCAATGGAATGTGGCCAAAACATGGCGATAAAAATCGCCTATTGGGCGTTAAGGTGACATTAGAAGTTTTCTTATTTTATCCTTTAAAATAGAGTACGTTAGAAGAATAGATAGAAGTGGAATAGATCGACAGTATCGAACAGAGCTCTACTAAATCCATTCAATCCTATAAATACTATATTATAAATAGTTTTATATTCTATATCGAATATGTAACTGTTAACCACAAGTTACACTGCCAAACTGCCAAAAGTGCCAATCGAAAGTGACGTAACACAGGACTCTTACGAAAACATAAAAACTCACCAGCGAAAGTCTGATGATGAAAAAGAAGAAGGATTAATTTATTCATCCAAAAATGTACTTTCCCCATCTTCCATAACTCCGTTCTTTCTTCTTCTGTTTTACAGCTTTTGGTGCATTACCGCCACCTACTGGAGTGGAGGGTAAGCCGTCAAGTCACGTCCCCTTTATTTCTATTGTGGATTATTAACAATTGTCATTGCAGCTTTACAGAATCATATCATATATTTTTTTAATTATTAAATGTAAGTATAAATGTCAATTAAATGTCATTGCTGACTACTTGAAAGTAGATTTATCCATGCTGCAGGATAAATCCCTTGTTCAGCAAGTACTTTAGTGTTAAACCTTTTACTCTACATGTACGTGTTCAACTGTGAATGGCGTAGTGGCCTCTCCACAAGAAGGTCTTGACTGGTGACCTGTCCAGGGTGTACCCCTGTCTCTCAACCTACGTGCGCTGGGATAGACTCCAGCAGACCCCTGAATTAAGGAATAAGCAGGTAAGATGAATGAATGAATGTTCAACTGTGGGAGGCAAGGTGGCATAAACTATGTATTTATTGCATTTATAAAAATGTGTGAACCCATTAATAAGAAACAGACTGAAATCAGTTAACATGTGGAATCTGCATTTATTTAAAGATATATGAAACTATAGTAGGAACACCCAGTGGCATGCACTTAATATTAAAAAGAATTGGACTTATAACGCTTCCTTGCGGAATACTATTTTATAACTTTTCTACAAATGTTCTTTAACCAATTATACATTTACCATCTATTCCTATCCTTGATGCTTTCCTTAACATCCAGTCTGTCCATACTATCATAAGCTTTTTCCATAACAAATTACACTACTGCCATCATTTCTTTAATTCACTGCCTTCTTTAGATCATTACTACCATAATTTATGCACCAATTGTTAATTTTTTACCTCCAGAATCCACATTGATAATTGACACCTTTTCTCTTGTTCATAAAATCCATGTACTGTAACCTTTACAAAAGTTGGAAGTCAAAGCAGTTGGATGATCACTTCCTGGGTTTTATAGATATTTACCTGTCTTCAAAATAGGAATTACGACTGCTTGCTTGAAGCGGCGTGGTGGCGTAGTGGATAGCATGGTCGTCTTACAACAAGAAGGCTCCAGCAGACCCCAGTGATCCCGAATTAGGGAATAAGCTGGCAAGAAGATAAATGAATGAATGAATGAATGAATGACTGCCCACTTCTTCCCTAATTCAGGGTCACGGGGGTCTGCTGCACCTATCCCAGCTCACATAGAGCGAGAGGCGGGGGTACACCCTGAACGGGTTGTCAGTCCATTGCAAGGTAACACATAGACAAACAACCATTCACACACACATTCACTCCTATGGACAATTTACAATCACCAATCGATGTTTTTGGACTGTGGGAGGAAACCAGAGTACCTGGAGGAAACCCACGCAAGCACAAGGAGAATATGCAAACTCCGTGGTCCAAGAATCAAATCCGAGACCTTCTTGTTGTGAGGCTACTGTGCTAACCACTACGCCACTGCGCTTTTCTGCTTTCATATTATCTAGAATTCTTACGGTCCATATATTATTTATTCATTCAATATTCCATCCCGCTTATTCCTGCATTATTATGGGAAATTTTGCATCATCAATCATGTGCCCAACCACCCAGTTGTACCCAGGTGAGTACCCAGACGACAATATACAAACTCTGCACAGAAAGACCTCTTGCCCTGGAGTTGAACCCGGGACATTCTTGTCATGAGGTAACATAACATAACTAAAGGTGGTGAAGGAAGATATGCAGGTAGTTGGGATGAAAGAGGCAGATGAAGAGGACAGGGAGAAGAGCGATCCGCTGTGGCGCCGCCTAACTGGAGCAGCCGAAAGGAGAAGAAGAAATACTCTGATACTTTTACTATAATTCTTTAATATTATACATTACAAATTATACTGTTAGATGCCAAGACAGGAAATGGTCATATGATCATCGAACAAATGACATATGTTCATTCGCATTTATTTCTTAATTTCGGGTCACGGGGGTCTGCTAAAGCTTATCCCACCACACATAGGGTACACACTGGACAGGTTAACAGTCTATTGCAGGGCACACACGGACAAACACCCTCTCACACACACATTCACTCCTATGGGCAATGCAGAATCACCAATAAACCTAAATGAACATATTTTTGGACTGTGGGAGGAAACCAGAGTACCCATAGAAAACCCAGTGAGGTGAGTATTCATTCAAAGTGAAAAAAAATCTAGTGATGTAAAAGTTGATAGAAATAAAAAATATAAGAAAAAATAAAATATAAAAATACTCTTAATGAAGCATTATAACTTCATATAACACCCCTGTCAGTATACCACCACAGATCCTGTAATAGCAGATGCTGTCACAAAACTGAAGTCAAAATATATACCAATATGAACATTACATAGGTCAAATCCCGGCATGTTTTTATTCCTTATGAATATTACTTGATACGCCAAAGGTAAGACTTTTAAGCGTTTAACATAAAAATATAAAAAAATCTGTAAACATGCAGACATCTGTGGTCAAAAAAACGGATATACATTAAGTGTAGAAATGTGCAAGCTCCAAGCTGTGAGGTAGACTGTGAATGCTTCCAATGTAATACAATCAAATGAGAAATCGCCAGATGAGCAGAAATGAGAAATGGCACTTAATAGTGTCCTGTCAGCTTCATGGAGATACGAGATCAAATCCTGGTATCTGCAAATACAAAAAAAATTACAAGTAAACCAATTACAATGTTCATTAATTTTTTCATTCATCTTCTTACCCACTTATTCCCTAATTCAGGGTCACGGGGTCTGCTGGTCACCTGTCCATCATAGCCCCACACATAGTCGAACTACTCACACACACATTCACTCCTATGGACAATTTAAAATCACCAATCAACCTAATGTACAGGTTTTTGGACTGTGTGAAGAAAATCGGAGTACCCAGAGAAAATCCATGCAAGCACGGGGAAAAGACTCTGAAGGCATTGAAAAACTGCTGGCATGGGAATCGAACCCGAGACCTTCTTGTTGTAAAGAAACATGCAAACCATTACGCCACTGGGCCGCCCCTTAACAATTTTTTGTGAAATATAATTTTTAATATTTACAAATGGCGGTGTGGTGGCTCACAACAAGAAGGTTTCGGGTTCGATTCCAGGATTGGGGATCTTTGCATGTTCTCCCCGCGCTTGCGTGTTTCCTCCGGGTACTCCGGTTTTCTCCCACCGTCCAAAAAGATGCATGTTAGGTTGATTGGTGAGTCTAAAAATTTCCCATAGGAATGAATGTATGTATGAGTGGTTATTTGTGTATGTGTAGCCCTGCGATGGACTGGCGACCTGTCCAGGCTGTACCCCTTTCTCTCACCCTATGGGATAGACCCCCATGACCCCGAATTAGGTAAGAAGATGAATAAATGAATGAATGAATATTTAAAAATAGAAAAAAAAAGATAAAATATTGACATGATTATTCAGTTAAACGATTGACAGCATGACAATTTATACTGTAGATAATTGAGTTAAAGAGAATATATTTATGCAGAGTTGAAGATGCTGAGATTTTCATTAGGTGTGATTTGGATGGACAGGATTAGAAATTAGTTTATTAGAGGGACGGCGCATGTAGGATGTTTTAGAGACAAGGTGAGGGAGGCTAGGTTGAGATGGTTTGGACATGTGCAGAGGAGGGACATGCAGTATATTGGTAGGAGAATGCTGAGGATAAAGGTGCCAGGCAGGAGGAAAAGAGGAAGACCAAAGAAAAGGTTTATGGATGTGGTGAAGGAGGATATGCAGGTAGTTGGGGTGAAAGAGGCAGATGTAGAACACAGGGTAGTTTGGAGAAGAGTGATCCGCTGTGGCGACCCCTAACGGGAGCAGCCGAAAGGAGAAGAATAAGATTTGTATATGATGATTATTAAAAAAACACAATTTAAAATGTAAAGGAAGCAGCAAGACACAAAAAAATCAAACATCAAACCAAATCCATAAAAAGTCAAGACAAGGGACAATAATCACAAAGACTCTCGGTTTCTACCAGAACTACCAAATCAATAAGTCAATATTCAGGGTGGAGCTCCCTTATGTGGCCAGAGGAGGGAAGTGTGGTGATTTACATTTACATCATTTGGTGTACAACCTTATCCAAAATGACTTACTTCTACATCTCTTTTATACAACTGAACACCTTGGTATTAAGGGCCTTGCCTCAGGGGCCGTTTGCACCTATTGGTGCTAAGAATCAAACCTTAATATCCAAATTAGCAGTCCGACAACCACTGCAATACCGCCTTCCATTGGTTCTTATAATACAACATTTTGTATTACATGTAACAAAAATTACTGTGAGATTTATTGACAAATAAAACACAATCACCAGCTTCAGAACAAATCTTCAAACCTCACTAACATTAGCCAAACATGAGGGTTTGCTTACCTTTACGTTTCAGGATGTATCTGATCACAAGCGCGAGTACACAGATTACCACAACACAGACCAGAGTAATGCAAAGGGCAAGGGTGACGCTTTTCTCTTCATCAACTACAAGAGATTATAAACATGTTACTTAAAATAAAAAGAAATAAGTTAATAAGCCAAGAACAACCTGGAGGTTTAGAGACACATTGGAATAACTTGTATGTTGTGATATTATGTTATGTTATTATGATATAATGATATTATGTCTTGAGATTCCCACGTGGAAATGCAGTATTCTGAGAATTTCGGAGTGGTAGAACTCAGACTCCTCTACAGAACGCTGACTCTGATTCAACGCCTTAAACCTAAACATCTTTGGGATGAACTGGGACCCCTACTGAACCCCAGACCTCCTCATGTAATCATTAGTGTCTGATCTCACTAATACTATTGTGACTGAATAATCAAAAGACACTTGACCCATTCATTCATCTTGACCCATTCAAGGTCATGGAGGTCTGCTGAAGCCTATCCCAACGCACATAGAGCGAGAGGTGGGGTACACCCTGTACAGGTCGCCACTCCATCGCAAGGCCACACATAGACAAACAACCACTGATAAACATTCACTTATATGGACAATTTAAAATTACCAGTCAACGTAATCTACATGACTGTGGGAGGAAACTGGAGTACCCTGAGGAAATCCACACAAGTGTGGGGAAAACATGCGAACTCTGGGAATCGAAACCGGGACCTTCTTGTTGTGAGGCGACCATGCTAACCACTACGCCACCACAATTAACTCAATCTAATGAAAAATTTAATCAGATTTATTAAGCGTTGATTTATTTATATGCAATAAAGATCATATCCCAAATAATATATCAATGATCTAAATAGCAAAAATAATTTAACAGCTTCTTACCCCAGCTGACTGTAATGTTGCCCTGTATGCTGCTGTGGTATACTACACAGCTGTACTGCTGATTTCCTGGGTTCCCCTCTGGTCTGATCAAACTTCTTCTGGTCTGGTATGTGCCATCACCGTTAGGCAGCACATCGTTTAACTCATCATCCACCAGCTGCAAACCTGCCCCAATCCACTTCACCTGCACCGCTCTGGGGTAAAACCCAGTCACATGACATGTGATAAGAGTAGAACCAGTTCGCTGCCTCTTAAACAGCTTTACCTCTGGAGCTGAAAAGCAACAGCAACAGAAAACATATTTTAGCCAAGAGAAAGTGGAGGAGGGAGAGAGAGAGAGAGAGAGAGAGAGAGAGAAAGAGAGAGAAAGAGAGAGAGAGAGGGAGATATGTGTAGGGCCTGACGCTACTAAGGGACAAAAGGGGCATTGCATCCTCAGATCTGATTTGTGCCATTTATTTATTTTTTGTCAAAAAAGACAGAAAAGCTGTGTAAATCTCAAAATACATATAAAACACCCCATAGGTATTGGTTTACAGACTCATTAACATCAGACAACCTGTAAAATTTCAGTTATTGTATATGGGGAAGAAGGAAAACAGATTTAAGGCTCAAAAACCTGATTGGCATTATTCATTTACAGAAGGTTCTGAAAAACACTGGAGAAGTCGGCAGTTCATCACAGGGCCACTCACCCACATGCCACTCAAACTGGAGTAAAGCACAGAAAGAACCACTGCCTGATAATTGAACCCCGGACATTCTTGTTAAGCCGCCTATTATTTGTTTGTTTTTATATACCATATTATATACCATAGCTCAGATATCATATAGCTGTGTCAGGATATATTTTTCATTATTTTACCTTTGGTCCTGTTGACATTCGGAGAGTGCGTCAAGAACATGGTCATGTGGTCGAAACAGGTCTTTTCATAAAAAGCAACCATGGTTTCAAGCAGGATAGTATTCCTCTCCCTAATACTTTTATATTTATGAGCTTCAGGAACAGAAGCGATGAACCTCCTGTTGTCAATATCGAAAGTTAAAAAGTCCTTTCCATTGAAAGCGTGGGTTAACAACGATTTAATGGTGCCATTTGGATAGAGGTCACAGCGACTGTAGCCTTGGTAAACATTAATCCCTGAAAATAAAATACAAGAACATGTGTTAGTGAAGATTTAATATCTGTGTAAATTACTGAACACTTTATTAAATAATTGAATGAAAAAACTATGCTAAAGTCCTAATCGCTATACTTGTAACATGATTTTTTTCCCCCTTTGGCTGCTCCAGTTAGAGGTTACCATAACGGATCACCCCTGTGCATTTTTACGCTGGATGCCTTTCCTAACGCAACCCTCCCATTTATCCATGTTTGGGAACGACACTAAGGCTGCACTGGCTTGTGCAACCCTAATAAATGGATTGTTATGGGCAATTTAGACTCACCAATCTGCCTAATGTACATGTTTTTGGACTGTGGGAGAAAACCCCCGCAAGTGCAGGAAGAACATGCAATCTCCGCACAGAAAAATCCCCAGCCCGGGGAGCTTGTTGTTGTCAGGCGATTGTACTAACCACTACGCCACCATATATTTGTACATAAGATTAAAGTATTTTAATGAAATGCATAACGTTATTCAATGTTGGGATGTTTTTGATCTCACATCTCATATCCAAATTTCCTACAATCCCTAAAAAGACAAAATGGTGATTTAATTACGATGCAATTTATTAGACTTTATTTGACTTGTGTTACCTGAACGGTTGTACTGCAAAATGGTTGTTTGGAGTGCTTCGGCCATATTTGCCCTGTTGTGGTGTGATAAAAAAATGGTCTGTTTCCAGTGTTCCTGACCGGCTGGGGTATAGAGCCATTTAGGACACGGAGTTGTCGACTTCATATTACTGTCATAGTAATATACGGTGACATCATTCACAGCAATTCTCTCTATGTAAACAGGAAGGCTGAGGCCTTGGGAGCCTAAAAAATTCCAACTGATAGAATGAAGATCTGCAACACAATAAAACTATGTGATTCTGGATAAAGTGTTTTTAATAAATGTATAATTTGTGATGATAAATAAAAAAAAAGATACGAAAAAGATAACTTTATTGCATTTACAGAAGATAGTGGCTAAGCCATCCAGTATTCCATATACAAATAGACACATGTTCTATTTCTGTCCTTCTGGGAGACTGAAGTACTTCTAAGTCATTTTTGAAATCAGGCTGTTTTTTTACCAGCTCCCGGTTTACCGCCTCCTTGGCCCACACCTCCATCAAGCTGTGGTCCAACAAGGGGGTATACAAAGGTGTAACCGCTCTTCTGCCATCCTGTAGGTCTAGCAGGCCAAGACTTAAAAAGAACCCTGTTCTGTTTACCTTGGCTGTCTAGGAACACCACCTATGACTTAACCTGACTGAAATGCAGGAGGTTGAGAAGGAACAGCAGGGAAGATGTGTCAGGATGTTTGGACTCTGACCTAGACACCTTTGCTTCCACTCGGGGTACACTGTGCAGAGCACTCAGGGAGGTAGCTAGAGGCTTGGATGAGTCTTGCTGGGTCCTCCCAATTGCTCCTCATCTTCTTTGGCTCATCATTAAATCATTTAGCTCAGCTACGCAATTCAATATGCCATGAGGCGAAGGTACTAGGTACAGGGAAATTTTGGTACTACCTTGGTTCATCAGAAGGACACAATTGATTAATGTAGAAGTTGCATGAATTTTGACATAACCATTCACACGGCAATTGCATAGCAAAACATCTGGCCTGTCTCCCCTGCCTCAATACAGAGAGATGCTGATGTAGGCATACAAAAACATTTTAAAATTATTTTTTTTATATATTTATATATATTTTTTTCTTATATATAGTTGGAGCTTCACAATCATAGTTTAAAAAATATAAGAACCTCTCAGCGGAAGGAACATAGTGGGGAAAAAAGTAGCCGATAGTCAGAGATCCACTTGTTGGAAAGCAAAGTATACACCCCTGCAAAGGTCACCAGTCCATCTCAGGGTCACACAGACCAACGGCACCAGTCAATCTAACGTTGACATGGCCTTTGGACTGTAAGAGGAAACCAGAGTACCCAGAGAAAACCCACACAGGAAAACATGCAAACTCCGCACAAGAAGCCCCCTAGCCTGCGAATCGAACCCGGGACCTTTTTGTTGTGAGTGCTAACCACTACACCACAAATGGAGATAATTAAATAGAAGTAATCTAACAGTCCAGCTGACAGAATTTCTGGCTCACAGCTGGAAGGACAGTGTAATTATTATTAGTATATCCAGAAGCCGTTACTGTTACTTTTACTGTTAATCAAGAACATTTTTAGAACCCCAATTACTTACTCCGTTACTGTCAAAGAATAAGAATAAGAATAAGAATGAGAAATGATGAAACAGGAAGTGTCTGTGTGTGTGTGTTACTCTTCAGTAACTATTGAGATTTTTACTTTTAATATTTCTTTAATATTAATAATACTTGATTACAGATCTTATCTACTCGATCTACTCGACCCACCGAGTATATATAGTATATATATTAAACATTATTAGAATGTGATGAAACTCAACGTTTACTATCCATGGAAACGCAAGCAGATTTGCTTTACGCTGTTTGCGTACAGACCTACGCAAAACTTACTTACAACGTGATGAAATGTAAATATGCAAACCATCCCTATTATAAATACTAGATATAAAATTATATTTTATATCTGATATAATTTTATTTATAATATAGGTATAAATAACAGTCTGTAAACGACGCAATACATTTAATCTGCCAAAAGACATAAAACACATCCCGGAAATCCTGTGTAAATATAAAAACTTACCACTAAACGAGCGCAGAAGAAGTAAAACAACGATTAAATTATTAATGAAATGTTCCATGTTTTGGTCATTTTAGGAGAAATCGAAAGCAAAATAAATAAGCGTAAAAAGTGACATGTTGTTGGTTTTATAGAATCTTATTGGCCATTATTCAGGGGCGGTGCTAACTTTAGCAAATAGATTGCCTTTTCCGTCCATTACTGCCCACGTCACCGTTTCCGTCATATTGGTCCAAGCTGCAGTTTTTTTCTGCATTAAAATATTAGACGTGTTTCCAAAACCAAACCACAGCCAAGTGATCGATTTAGTTTTTAGTTGATATTTTATTGATTTTCATTTATAATGGTTATAAAATAAAAACAAAAAATATTTTCAATATTATTAATCTTCTAACTCGTTTATTCCCTTCACGGGTCACGGGTGTGCTGGAGCCTATCCTAGTGCACATTGGGCGAAAGTGAGGGGTTCACCCCGGACATCACAGTCCTTCGCCTGCCGTCTCTGTAGACGTCTTCATCCTCTCCTTCTCCTCCTTTGGCCAACAGTAGCTGAATTTCCACCGGTACCCTGTCGGCTAACAGTACATGTGGCGG
>JAOTRA010066503.1:0-14943 GCA_026260255.1 Pseudolaguvia tuberculata | reverse complement strand
TAGGAGTGAATGTGTGTGTGAATGGTTGTTTGTCTATGTGTTGCCCTGTGATGGACTGGCAACCTGTCCAGGGTGTAGCCCCGCCTCTTGCCCTATGTGTGCTAGGATAGGCGCAGCAGACCCCCATGACCCTGCATTCGGGAATAAGCGGGTTAACAAGATGAATGAATGAATGAAAACAACATTCAGTTTATTCTAGATTCTGCATACGGGGGATCCGGCAGGAAAAACCCTAAAATAAATAACAGATTTGAAATCATGCATCATTTACCTATTTAAAAAAAAAACATTTATTCCTCTTCAATCCTGTTTATCACAGCATCTTTTGCAGATAATCCAAGCGCACATAAGGCGAAAGGCAAGGGTACAACCTGGATAGGTAGCAAGTCCCTCGCAGGGCCAGACATAGACAAACAACCATACACACACACGGGCAATTTAGAATCCCCAAATCAACCTAATGTACATGGTTTTGGACTGTGGAAGGAAACCAAAAGTACCCAGAGAAAACCCACACAAGAGCAGGAAGAACATGCAAACTCTGCAAAGACAGACACCATGCCCAAGAATCGAACCCGGGAGCAGTATGTATAGCAGATGTTGTATACAGTGAACTAAAACAATGTTTCTCCGGAACCCCATGGTGCTAAATAAAACAATTACATACAAATAATAATAATAATAATATTAAAATTAAATGGGGTGGCGCCATGGTGTAGTGGTTGGCACAGTTGCCTCACAACAAGAAAGTCCCAGGGTCGAATCCCCGACTGGGGATCATTTTGTGGAGTTTGAATGTTCTTCCTGTGCTTGCATGGGTTTCCTTCGGGTACCCCGGTTTTCTCCTACAGTCTAAAAACATGTACAATAGGCTCATTAGTGAGCTTAAATTACACATATGAGTGAATGTGTGTGTGAGTGGTTGTTTTTCTGTATGTGTGCCCTGCGATGGCCCTATGTGTGCTGGAATAGGTGCCAGCAAACCCCAGTGACCCCAAATTAGTGAATAAGCAAAATATGAAGAATAAATGAATGAATAACAACAACAACAACAACAACAACAACAACAACAACGTGATGGTAATCATATAATAAAATAAGTCTGGGGATATGGGAAGTGGTGGCTTAGTGGTTAAGGTGTTTCTGATACCGGAAAGACCAGGGTTCGATGCTTACCAAGCAACCATTGTGGGCCCTCGAGCAAGGTCTTTAACCCATAATTGCTCAGTTGTACAAAACTAGATCAAATGTAAGTTGCTCTGGATAAGAGCACCTGCCTAATGCTGTAACTGTATACGGGATATGTGCAGTAATCCATCTCGCCTGGTTTCACAGTCAGCGATGTTAACCATGTGTTGTAGAACCGAATGATGAGTCATTGGTGCATATGTATGACATACATACTCCTAGTATAAGTACTTTTAAAGGTAATCATCATACATGGGTGGTCCGAGTGTAACAGAAACTTTACTTCGTATAAGGTGGTATTACATCATCAGATCATGGCTTATTACCCTGTATAATACTATGCAGGTTTTGTGTATTACATTACGAGGCATTGCCATGCTGGGACACTGTTTCAGTCTGTTAAGAACAAGTGTGTTTTCCCCAAACTTAATCAACCCCAATTACATGTGTGTTTTCCCCCATTACAGCATAATGTTCCAGTACTAATAGTCATCACATGATACACTACCCCGCCCATGGACACTAGCACAGAAAGACCATTTAGATTCCACAGTATTAAACAGTGTTACCCATCTGACTAAAATCAAACATGTTTGCTAGGCGGTATTCAAAGTTTGTTCGCCACCGTGGTGGTGGTGTTGGGTGGGAAGGGTTACAGAACATGCTTTTACACTTACTTCCTTGTTTTCACTAAGCTAGTTTGCAATTTTTTAATTGTAGGGAAGTCGTGTTTTTGCATCCAGAAATCCTTCCATTATATAAAACTATTTAAACTGAATAGAGACTCTTCATTATCCAGCATTGCACAACACATCCAATATGTGGTAGTTACACCAATGCAATGGGGTTTTTTCCCCCTTTAACCTTTAGCCAAGGCTGGCTGTAGGGAGGGCTGATAAACCGCAGACGACCTACACACACCTTAATAAATTCTGTTTCATCTTATAACAGACAGACACCAAAAGGAATATCTGTTTATTATTTATAAAGGGATAGACCTCAAAGGATGTGGAGAAATAATAAACGACATGAAAACCATGGATTGTTTTTCAGATAAATGCTGATATATGGCTGTTACTCAATAGATCTTTAGAATATTAAAACAGTAAAATAGTGTCACCAATTAACCCAAATTCCAAAGAGGATTGTTGAATTGTTAATCAATCAATTAAATAACTACATTTCTCCTCGCCAGAGTCTCTCCATCTTTGTCTTTCTTGCCCATGTCGTCGTCTTCTTTCAGTGCGGAGACTGTGTACATACTTTGTGTGTATGCCGTCTACAGATGGAACTGATGACAGTAATGGTCAAATTATTATTGGGTGGGGCAAAGATATAACAAGGGGGGCATGGAAAATCTAGTGAAGTCAACAGATTTTTAAGCGGATACAGCAATACAATAAAAACAGGCTAAAAAATATGTTAAATCATTAATGTATTATTGGAAAGTGGTGGCTTAGTGGTTACACAAAAGACCGGAGTTTGATTCCCAGCACCACCAAGGAACCACTGTAGGCACATTTTTAATGAAGCCTACTGGAAATGTATTTGTTTTTATCTGTTTGCGTATGGAATAGATTTCTCTTATTTGAAAGGTGAAGTGTAGGAACCACCGCCTAATGCCAACCTTCTGTATTTTGCACCTTGATAACTAATCAAAAGTGTGGAATGTTGGTCATGAATGGTTTCAAAATGTTTAACATGACAACATAAAACTAGCATCACAGATTGTTTGCAAAATACATCAGTAAATTAGTCCCGGCTCTATTTCTCAACCACCACCGTTATAGTAAATTCAATCCCTGTGCATGGATGCACTTCCTTGTTTAGGATTTTTAAGAAGATGATGCACATGTGAAATATTCAAATCTTTCAATCACAATTAAAAAAAAAAAAAAAAAAAAAAAAAAAAAAGACTGCAAGGGAACTGAACCTTGCATGAACAATGTTGGAGAGCTAATTGTTTTACGCTACATTCAGAGCGCAATTTTCCCCTGGTCCTGAACCAAAACACAAGACTACAGAATCACATTAATACACGGATAGTAAAAACAAAAAATTTAAAATTTTACATGCACATTTTTATAACTTAGTTATAAAATTGAAACTTTACATCCATCAAAAATAAACAACTAAAAGGTCTTATACAAACAAGCTTGTTTTCTAGATTTACAATCATCAATTGAGAGTTTGTGGCTAGCGCAGTGGCGTAGTGGTTAGCACAGCCGCCTCACGACAAGCAGGTCCCGGGTTCGATTCTGTGCAGAGTTTGCATCTACTCTCCGCGCTTGTGCAAGTCTCCTCCGGGTAATCTGGTTACCCTCCCACAGTCCAAAAACATGCAGATTAGGTTGATTGGTGAGTCTAGGAGTGAACCCATAGGAGTGAATGTGTGTGTGTGAGTGGTTGTTTGTCTGTGTGTGCTCTGTGATAGACAGGCGGCCTGTCATGGGTGTACCCCTGCCTCCATGCACTGAGTTAGGCACCAGCAGACCTCAGTGACCCCAAAATATGGAAAAAGCAAGAAAGATGACGAATGAATGAATTTGAGGTTTTATAGTCTTCTATAAAAGTCCTTGAAATCTAAGATTGCAATGTACTGGACAGGGACTGGACAATGTTCCTGCCACAGGATATAACAAAGAAATTTTGAGTTCCACTAAAAACCAGAAGTTATTCAGGTTCACGTGTAACACACGAGACAATAAAACCACATTCCCATGAACAAGTGACACTTCCTTTTTCTATAATCTCAATCTTATACAAATGAGGCGTCTCATTTCCGAATATTTCCTCCAGTCAATTCTTTTGCACTAAAGTCCTACATTAATTTATTTCCCTATTTATAATAATGGTTCCAGTTATTAAAAATTTGCAACGGATCACATGCAATTTAATCTTATGGAAAATTTGTATGTAAAATTTCTATATCATTTCAGTATAAATAATTTGGTGGCCTAATCTTGTTTAAAAAGACACCTGATTGAACAATTTCTACCCTGCATAGTCCACAGTAAAATTATATTTGAATTATTTTATGAATGTCACAGTGGCAACAACAAGAAGGTCCTGGGTTCGAATCCTGGGCCAGGGATCTGTCCGTGCGGATTTTGCATGGTCTCCCCCATCGCTTGCATGGAATTCCTGTTTCCCCTCTCAGTCCAGAAACATGCAGATTAGGTCGATTAGTTATTGTAAATTGCCCATAAGAGTGAATGGTTGTTTGTCTATGTGTGGCCCTGAGATGGTCTGGCGACCTGTGCAGGGTGTACCCCTGCCTCTTGCCCCATGTGTGCTGGGATAGGCACTGCAAAAATAAGCGAGTAAGATGATGAATGAATGAACGTTTTTGAAAATCCCAAGATTAAGTTCCTATAAAAAGTTTCCTGTTGGTTTCCACCTTTTTTGCAACATTTATCACTATTAATCCGATTAAAAAGAACTAAAAAACACAACATGAAGAGGCCACACTAACATTAAGATAACAATATCAGTCAGCCAGCCAAACTAAAGGTGACGCCCCCGATTGTGCATAAACATGAATAAAATATTTACATTTTGTCACAAACAAAAAAGTAAAAAAAAAAAAAAGAAAACCAGAGCAGGTTTTATTTAAATATTTAGAATTGACTTGTATTTAACCAAATCAGCCTTCAGTTTCTAAAGTAGTGCCATCTACATGACTTCTGGACTAAGTTACTAAATCAACCATAAGCGTGTCAGTCTGTAGAAAAGCATCATATATGTCCGAATGACACCCGTTTTACTAGCTGGTACACTTGTTGTTTGAGATTAGAGAAACCTAGCATGCTTGTGAAATACTACACTGCACCAAGACCATGCAGCTACGCCGAGGCACATGCGGTGTGATATTTCACAGGTTTACACATTTAAAAGTACATGCAACAATGCAAAACTTACTCATTTGACGGTCTCCATAGCTGATGGCCTCGGCGAGAGGACTCCATCCCTGAGCGTTTTTCACCTTTACTGGTGCATTGTGGGCCAACAGGAGATGAGCACATTCTGGAAAAAAATAAAACAACAAATTGGTTTTAATCTCTGATGAAATTCGATCGGTGTGATCATTCAATTAAAAAATGTAGACGGAAATAAAGCAGAATTATCAAAGCCTATCTCAGCACACACACACACACACAAGGAAAGATGCAGGGGTACACCCAGGACAGATCACTAGTCCATCGCAGAGCCACACATTGACAAGAAACCATACACGCACACACCTATGAGCAATTTAGACATCACCAAATAAACCTAATGTACATGTTTTTTGAGCGGTAGGAGGAAACCAGAGTACCCAGAGTAAACCCACAAAAGCGTAGGGAGAACATGCAAACGCTGCACAGATAGACCTTCTTGTTGTGAATCGACTGGAAGAACCACTATGCTACCACGCCACCCTCACTATGCAATGTTTAATAAAAACAATGTTTCTTATAAATCGCCTGTATATCACCTGTGGTTTTCCCCGGGGGTTTTTTCATGCCTGAGGCTCGCTATAAAAGCTCGGCTTGTTGATTTTCTTGCTTCAAAGCGGGTGTGATCAAGCGCCACATATCACCTACGCGAGTGATAATTTACTATTCGCGTCGACCTAAAACTATAACCATACATTTTTATAATTATTGGCTCATTTATTTATCGCAAACCATGTCGATATTCATGTTGTAATATTGCGATCTTTTCACCCTAAAAGCTCCTAGTCCTGGAATAAAATTTAAAAAAAAAAGAGGCCCAACTAAATTTAACGTTGCTCTGATATCAAACGCACAAAGGAAGAGCTCCAATTTAGTATCAAAGACTCAGGGGAACATGTCCAACTTAATGAAGCACTTGCCTGATAAGAAAACCATCCCATAATGAAAAGGGGGCTTCAGCAGCAAGACAGAAGGCAGGACAGAAGAGAGAGATTTGGTGTTCAAGTAACAGTGTGCTTATTTTTATTGCAATTAAACAAGAAAAGCAATTACTGTTTGCTTACGTAGTGCAATTTTTCCAAGTACACAAACCGTCATCATCATTTTCTGATCGCTTATTCGGGACTGGGTCAGGGGGGAGGGGCAGCAGTCCAAGCAGAGATGCCCAGATATCCCTCTTCCCAGCTTTTCCAGGGGAACACAGAGGCGTTCCCTGGCCAGCCGAGAGACATAGTCCCTTCAGTGAGTCCCAAGTCTTCCTCAAGGCCTCCTCCCGGCGGGACACGCCCGGAACACCTCTCCCTGGAGGTGTACAGGAAGCATCCGGGACAGATGCCCAAACCACCTTAGCTGACTTCTCTCGATGTGGAGGAGCAGAAGCTCTACTCTGAGCTCCACACCCTATCTCTACGGGAGCCCCCAGCCACCCTGCGGAGAAAACTCATTTCAGCCGGCTGTCCCCGGGATCTTATCCTTTTGGTTGTGACCCAAAGCTCATGGCCATAGGTAGAGTGCTTTGCCTTACATTCAGCTTTTGTAGCTCTGGATTTTGACCGTGTCCATCGTGGTATAGTATCGTACAGTTTGTGTACATCTCTCTGCCCGCTAATCGTTAATATTCCACTACTGACCTGCTCTTCTGAATCTCGTTAAAAAAGATCGAGCACTCTGCTTCTAGTACTGAAGCCAACCCTCTCATCCTGCCTGGCTTCCGCACCCATAAATAAAGTGACCTACGGGTTATTGATTTAATTCGAAACTCCTTCATATCCACAATTAACTACAATTAATACATAGTAGTAAAATATGCAGTCAGTAGCAGAATTACAAAATGTCTTAATTAACAAACCCAAACCATTGTATAGCTAACGTTTGCCCTTATGGTAAATAAACCAATCCAGCTTTCCGCTTTCCTATAATAGAGTTTATAATTGCAGTTGGTTACCAATGAATGTCTGGACCACTGGGACCTCAAGCCTAATGAACATTTATTCACTACAGTGCCAAGATGCAATGCAATCACCTCTGCACTCTGATAATCCTGGGGCTTTGAGTGAGTATAGAAATAAAGAAAAAAAACCTTGGGAGAAAGCTGGCTTGTTATACGGCTACATAACTCTGCCGTGATGAAAAGCCAGCCCTTCATTGGTCTGACCTGCATCCCAGAAGCTTAATTGCATAATCATGTCATCATTTATCAGAAATAATTACTGCAACATAAAACAGACAGACTGGGCCGCCAGAATGAAGCAGTGACTCGATCACAGATCATGTGACTGAATGGACACAGCCAGAGCTTCTGGACTGGCGGTCCCATCCAGCCGTCTTAGGAAATTCAACAGCAGATAGACAACAATCTTCCGGTAACTTTTTTGATGAACACTCGTTGAATGTTTTACATCAGACAGACAATTATCAGGTCTGGATTAATTATATATATTTCAATATATGTAGTGCCAGCAAGGATACGTTTATACAGTGAAAAAAGCAAAGGTGGAGCAGCGTGGCGGCGAAGTGGTTAGCTTGATTGTCTCAAACAAAAAGGTCTCTGGTTCCATTCCAGGGCCAGAGTTTCTTTGTGTGCCGAGTTTGCATGTGCTTACATAGGTTTCCCCGCCTATGTACTCCAGTTTCCTCCCACCATCCGAAAACATTAGGTTGATTGGTGATTCCAAATTGCCTTTCTGCATGTATGTGTGCGGTTGTTTGTGTGGCTCTGCAATGGACTGGCGACTTGTTCAGGATGTACTCCTGCCTCACGCGCTCCTGTTAAATCACGATAAAACTGAAAGGGTTTTTCTATTATTGAACCTACATTTTGGAAAAGTCCTCTCGTTTCTCTTCTGTTTACATTCAGGTTAATAATTCATTTTTTGCCCAGGTTTTTAATAGGTCCATCATTTAATCCAGGGTTCCAGGACCTAATCTGTCAATCGCATCAGTCTTTGTAGCATCTATGTTCTAGATATATGTAGCATCTATGTTCTTGTATGTTTGATCCAAGATGGCGGCACGTCAGTAGTACGCAACAGCCTCTCCGGGTCCCAAAAAAGGGGCTAATTACAGTCTGTAATACAGTGTTGTCCCGGAGTAACCATGTCTCATTTTACTGTATGATCAGTATCGGTCATTCATGATTAAAATGACAATAAAAACTTTTGACTTTGACACACACACACACACACACAATGTTGAATTGCCAGCAATGTTGATTAAGTCTTAACTACCATTTACGACTGAAGTCTCATTCGTTCCTGCTGTATAGATCATAATTATTATTAACACTTTATATAAATCTAATTTAGTTTACAAAAAAAGAAAAGATAGAAAGCTGATCAGAGGACCATGATATAGCAGTGACTGTAGATCAATGATGTACGTCAAAAACGCCCTGTTCTCGAACCCCAAGATTACCTATAAAACACGTATCAGTACTCTAGGTCATTGGCTTAAATAAACTTTTATACCCGAAATCATTTGCACCACAAGCATGTAAGCGTAGCCACCAAATGGCACCACCAAACCAAGAACTCCATAAAGCCAGAACACTTTAACAATGTCGCACATATCCAGTCGTGCAGTGATGAAAAAAAATCATCGCCACTGTATTTGGTTTTACTGTTATTTTTCACCTTCACAAAATATTTTTATTCTACAAATGTATACAAGAAACCAAAAAGTTCCGATTCTATGAGCTACGTGGGCGGCACGGTGGCGTAGTGGTTAGCATGGTCGCCTGACAACAAGAAGGTCCTGGGTTTGATTCGCAGGCCAGGGATCTTTCTGTGTGGAGTTTGCATGCTTGCGTGGCTTTCCTCTGGGTACTCCGGTTTTCTCCCACAGTCCAAAAACATGCAGATTAGGTTGACCGGTGATTGTAAATTGTCCATAGGAGTGAATGTGTGTGTGTGTGTGTGTGTGTGTGTGTGTGAATGGTTGTCTATATATGGTGCCCTGCAATGGACTGGTGACCCCTGCCTTTCGCCCTAGGTGCGCAGGGATAGGTGCCAGCATACGCCCGTGACCCCCCCCCCAAATTAGCGAAAAAGCAGGTAAGATGAATGAATGAGCTACATATTCATACCATAGTTTTCATAGCACATGGTATTTTCAAAGAAAAAAAAAAGCAGGATTAAAATGATTCCCTGTAATCCTGCTTCATGGTGCCTTGAAACACGGCAGATATTAAACATTTGTGTCCTTTGTACTTTTTCCAGAACATCGTTCTATTGAAAACCCGTACTGCTCTCTGCTTGAAGATATTTCATCACCATGACAGAAGCAATTGTTTTTCAATTCCTTCAATTCTATTTAATCCAACTCAACAACAACAAAAAAAACCTCAAAAGATACAATATGTGGTCATTCGGGAGCATTTCAGATATTAGATTTTAGCCATTTAATGACACAAACATTATTTCTGTATAAAACAAACTTAATTTCTATATTTAATATTAGCCAAGTCTTATATAAATAAAATTAAACCTGGGTTAATAGAATAACTGATAATGACAAAGGGAAAGAATCTAAATATTTTGCATCTACATCATCTCCACTGAAGAAATTATCCCCAACACCATGACACCTCCTCCTCCTCCTCCTCCTCCTTCACTTTTACACTAAGGGTTCAGTTTTATCAAACTATCTCTGCCCTCCATCAGACCCATATACATTTTTGTTTTCTGTAGCCATTCATTCATTCATTCATCATCCCCACTTATTCCCTTATTCTGCGTCACTGGGGGTCTGCTGGTGCCTATCCCAGCGCACATAGGGCGAGAGGCAAGGGTACACCCCGGACAGGTCGCCAGGCCATCGCAGGGCAACACAGACAAACAACCACATTCACTCCTATAAACAACTTAGAATCACTAATCATCTGCATGTTTTTGGACTGTAGGAGGAAACCGGAGTACCAAGAGGAAACCCACACAAGCGCAGGGAGAACATGCAAATTTCGCACAGAAAAATTAACGGGCCCAGGCCGCAAACCTGGGACCTTCTTAAAATTGACATCATACAGGTTTTAGTGTTCCTATTGTTCCGTTAGATTCCGATTCGTAACAATTTGCAGAACGGACAAGCTAAATAATTTCAGCATAATAAAAGGTTTAAGAATGTGTATTCAACAAACAAAACAATGTGCGAGTTCATAAGGTGGTTTACATGCAAGACCTTTGAAGGAAGTTGAATCTCTAGTGTTAAAAACGTAACATTCACAAGTTGTAATTTTCCGTCACAAGTTTCAATTCATGGTGACGTAGTGGACGAGAATAGGCAAGGGATCCTTCTGTGCAGCTTTTGAGTGTTCTTAATACGCATATGTGGGTTTTCTTTGGGTCCTCTAGTTTTCTCCCACAATCCAAAAACATGTACATTAGGTTTCTGCGTGTTTCTAAATTGCCCATAGGAGTGCGTGTGTGTGTGTGTGTGTGTGTGTGTGTGTGTGTGTGTGTGTGTGGGCATGGTTGTTTGTCAACATCTGGCCCTTCAATAAAGTGGTTACCTGGTCAAAGTGTACCCCTGTCTCTCACCCAATCACGCTGGGATATGCTCAAGCAGACCCCATTACCGTGACTTGGGGAATAAGCAGGTTAGAATGAGTGACTTCAATTTTTAGGTTGGAAAACAAAAGATCAAATGGTGGTTTAAACCAAAACAAGACAGTGGGATGTTTTCAAAACAGGGAGAGGATCATAATTTGACGTTTCTATTAAAAACAGATGATAAATGAGATAATACAAGGTCATAAAAATGGCTGTTATATTTGGCAAACAACATGAACAGAGTAAGTAAGGAATCCTTTCATTTTCCTCCAGACCAAAGCACGGTCTTACTGTTTTGCGCACTTGACTAAGATTAATCAATTAGCAGGTAAACGTTCATAAATAAAACCAGCATGAAGTAAAATGGACTAAATGGCCCTGCTTTCATGTGAGCATCAGCAGTGGTGGCTCTCTGAGGCAGTGCTCAAGATCAGGAAGACCTGGGTTCAAGCCCCACCACCACCAAGGAAGAGCTGGGCCCAAGTCACCGCCACTGTTGGGTTCTAGAGCAAGGCCCTTAACCCTTCCTTGCTCCAGGGGCGCTGTACAATAGGCGACCATGTGCTCTGACTTCCTAAGATGGGAAATGTGCAGAAAAACATTTAGAATCACCAAATCAACCTAATGTACATGTCTTTAAACTATGGGAGGAAACCAGAGTACCCGAAGTAACCCAACTAAGAGCAGGGAGAACATGCAAACTATGCACAGAAAGATCACCCGAGCCGGAGCGCAACAACTTCAGTTTGTGGGAGGTGTTTTTGTGAAAATAAAGATTAACATGTATGACTATAGACGAAAATATATAAACCAACATGACTAGTCAGTTGGTTGCCAAGTTACTCATACCACAGTCAGCCATTGAGAAATCTTAAGAATTTCACTTTAATCCACGAGCCACCTAGTCGTCGTTAAAGATGATGACGCCACCCTTTAACATGAAAATGACTTGAGTCACTGCTTACCTTTATGTCCCATCATGACAGCCAGGTGAAGAGGAGTGTTTCCTGAGGAAAAATAGAAATGAGTCACTTATGATTACTCCGCAAGGCTTAGTCACATGAAAAACAAAGAAGTCATTACCGAGACATTCAATGCTAATAATTTAATCAAATTCTAATTGTATTTATCATGCTTACACAGTATTATTTATTCATCACTATAAATTTGTACAATAACAGTGTCCTGTCATTTTTTAAATATTTTGTATAGAAGCGCCAGGATTTAACTTAAGCACAAAAGCGATCATTTCTTTATAATTATTTAAAGGAATAATTGTCCATTTTTGAGTGACAGGCAGGCGGTATAAACGCTTTAATACAATAAATGTGGCTTTTCTTAACATATCTGCCAATAACAACATTCATTTGTGATAAAATTCATTCATTCATCTTCTTACCCGCTTATTCCCTAATTCGTGGTTAAGGGAGGTCAGCTGGTGCCTATTCCAGGCAAGGGTACACCCTGGACAAGACACCAGTCCATCACAGGGCCACACAGACAAACAACCACTCACACACACCAAATCACTCCTTTGGGCAATTTAGAATCACCAATTAACCTAATAGCCTTGTTTTTGGACTGTCGGAGGAAACCGGAGTACACGGAGGAAATGAACGTAAGTGGGGGGAAAACATGCAAACACTGATAGATGCCCGGCCCAGGAATCGAACACGGGACCTTCTTGTTGTGAGGAGACCGTGCTATCAATTACGCCACCGCCCTGCCACTAATTAATCAATAAACTTGAACTTATTTGATCATTTGATTAGGATGACCAGATGCTATCGGAGCCTCCAAGCATGAAAGTGTGTTTTGTTAATAGATTCGTAAACTCTGAACTGCTATTTTCTTTGGTCATTCAATTACAGTCTTGTACTACAGCGCCACACTGGTTAAACAGTGCTATTGCATAAATTGTACATATGTATACATGAGATCAAGCAGCATTCAACGACAAATATTTTTAGGCAACTTTGTCGTTAATGTCAACGAATTATTTCAGTTCCATTTCCAGGCTGATGTGTAACACACCAATTAGACCCAAAGTACACACAGTGTGTATCTAATGACCCAAGTTTGATTGTTTTACCCTCCAATATGGCACACATATGACATGACTCACGACAGAAAGTATAACAACTGTTAGATGGTGTAAAGATAAGGGGGTATGATGGTGTCCGGGGTTCGAATTCCGGACCGGGGATTCTTTGTGTGGAGTTTGCATGTTCTCCCAGCGCTTGCTTGGGTTTCCCCCAGGTACTCTGGTTTTCTCCCGCAGTCCAAAATTGTAGATTAGGTTGATTGGCGATTCTAAATTGTCCATAGGAGTGAATGGGTGCGTTATTGGTTGTTTGTCTACGTGTAGCCCTGTGATGGACTGGGATAGGCATCAGCAGACCCCTGTAAACCCGAATTAGAGAATAAGCGGGTAAGAAGATGAATGAATGGTGTAAAGATGCTTTTAGACAATAAGCATTGAAACCCTTTTTTTCCACTGTAATAAAACTTCGAGACCCAAAATCTGAATATTGTTATCTCGAATAATGAGCTTAGATCTGTACTTGGACGCGTGAATCCAAACGCAAATTAAATCAATTAATAGTAGGAGACAAACTTACCGTGAACATCTTTCTGTGCAATATTCTGCGTACGAATAAGCGACGATAATCGGCGCACGTCTCCTTTGAACACACACTCGTGCACCGGGAAATCGTCGACGCTTCGAATAATCGGGTTTTTGTTCTTATCGTCGACGGTTTCTAGGGAGGAGATGCCATTAGAGTTGGCGTTGATGTGAGTGTTTTGCTGATGGTTCGAACTGTGCTGCTGCTGCTGCTGCTGCTGCGATGCGGATTTGATGATCTTGTGGTTGCTGAAGATCTTGTTGTTCTTGCCTTTGCTGTTGTTCCTGCTGGACGTAGTGAACGTGCCGGTCGCGGCTTCCTCGTCCGGCCCGAGAAGGTCTTCGTCCTTGCTCGGTTTGTGGTCCTTGCGGAGGGAGCGGATCTTCTCTCCCGTCATTTTGCAGAGTCTCGGTGGGGCGGAAAAGAGCGCAGTGGCCGATGACCCTGGGAAAAACGAGTGCAAACCGTGTGTGCCAACTGCGCCAGTCGGAGATCGCGCAAAAACAATAACAACAACAAGTCGCACAACATGAAAACGCCCAGTTTCGTCTCGACTTCAAGCGGTTGTCGATCACACACACGTGGAAAACATTTTTAAGGATAAAAACAAACAATTATTCTCTTCCCGTAATCATCCTAAGCCCTATCCAAAGCCCAAAACCCCCTCTACCGAACTTCCGCTTGTACTCTCGCGAGAACATAAGTAACTGCGCGTAATTATAGACGTTTTATTTTAAACGCACCCGTATTTTATAAACCCCGCCTCTCTTACATGAGTGGCAAACAACACAACATCATAAAAAGGCTATTGGTGTAAAATCATGACTCTAAGTGGTAAGAAATATTACCCAATCCCAGCTCATTCTGCAATAATTCTGACCAATCATCTTTCAGGATTATTAGTTAAAGGAAACTACAAGTTACGAGCAGGAACAACGTAATTGCGCAAACGTGATATACGAAAAGAAAGTTGGCAACTTCTGCCCCCTAGTGGCTTCTACGAAAACGGCCAGTCTATGAGTACGTAAAATTAGTATGATGTTAATTCATTCGTTCATCTTCTTACCCGCTTATTCGGGGTCACGGGGGTCTGCTGGTGACTATCCCAGCGCACATAGGGCGAGAGGCAAGGGTACATCCTGAGCAGGTTGCCAGTCCATCGCAGAGGCACGCGCGCGCGCACGCAGTCATTTAGATTTACAAATAAACCTAATGTACATGTTTTTGGATTGTGGGAGGAAACCGGAGTACCCGGTAGAAATAATCTCAAGCACAGGGAAAACACACAGAAAGATCCCAATCAAGGAACTGAACCCAGGACATTCTTGTGGGGAGGTGAATGTGTAATCACTACGCCATCATGCCATCCTATTATTAAAGTAATATTTATCCTAAATAAGCAGTGCTGGCAAGTTACATTAGAACATTAGGGGAAAAAAATCCTGATTTCTTGGTGACAGCGGAATGTGTGATTAAAACTGCGCATTGATTATTATCATTTCATAAACCTAATCATAAAACTAATAATTCATTCATTCAATCAATCAATCATTCAACCCAGCCATTGGGGTTGCACAAGCCAGTGCATTCTTAGTGCCGGTCCCAAGCCCGGATAAATGGGGAGGGTTGCGTTAGGAAGGGCAT
>JAOTRA010066502.1:0-29165 GCA_026260255.1 Pseudolaguvia tuberculata | reverse complement strand
GTAGTGGACAGGGTAGTGTGGAGAAGAATGATCCGCTGTGGCGACCCCTAACGGGAGCAGCCGAAAGGAGAAGAAGAAGAAAGAAGAAGATTCACACCTAAACTAACATTTATAAAGAAACGGGTCGCAAATATGCTTACCATTTTGACATGATGAGTTGAATTACAACTTACCTGGGACAGTCCAGTGCAGTGGCATGAGGGACACAATGTCTCTATTCCTTCCATTAAGCCATGCCCGACTCAGGATCCTATCATGAAGCCAGTGCTAAAGCAGTCTCATGTGCATCAGGCCTAGCGGATCCACCAAGGCCATTCATTCGTTCATTCATTCATTCCTTCATTCATTCATTCCTTCACCAAGGCAAAGATGCCAAATTCTGAAAGCTCACGCATCTTATCTTTGCCCGAGCTCTATCCAAATCCAGGTGAATGTCAAAAAAAAATCCTCTGCATGCAGGAGAGTCTGCTATTTTCATAGTTGACATGAAGCCTCAACTGAGCAAGGTGGTGATGCACCATGTATCTGTGTGCAACCTCAACCTTTTGGAGTGAGCTAAGATTAGACAGTCATTCAGATAACTGAGGATGCGCATACTCGACCCCTGCAGTGGGGCCAGGAAGACTTCCTTGAGCTTCACAGGGAGAGGTACAGCCTAAAGGGAAGGACCATGTATATACTTTGTAAGAGGGGGATCCTGATACGCCTGACACTCAAAGGAAAACCATCGAAATGTGCAGTGTCTTAGGAAGATCAAGACATGGAAGTTTGTGTCATTCAGGTCTAAAGTCACAAACCAATCCTGGGGCATCCACCCACCAGGCATCAGGCAACCAAGGTGAGTAAGGTGCTTGACCCCATCTCTCCCCGGGGAAACAGTTAACCTGGTTGTCATCCTTCTGGTAAAAATGTTTCTGCTTTTTAATAATTTAGCCAAAAAATTGGTAGCTGGGAGAATTCTTCCACATAGCCTACTCTGTGCCCATTGTAGTCACTAGTGCAAAGTCAGACATGGAGGCCAGTTACAGTTACAGTTTCAATTTGGCAGACTCTCTTATCCACAGAGACTTACTTATTTGGTCTCTTTTTTTTACAACTGAACAATTGTGGACTGAGCAATTGTGGGTTAAGAGCCTTGCTCAATGACCCACAGTGGTTGGTTGGTGGAGGTGAAAAGGTAAGTTTTGAACCCCAGTGTTTCTGGTATTAGTACAACACCTTAACTACAAGGCTACCAGTTCTCGCAATAGCTTTGGGAAGCGTAAAGCTTCGACCGTTAGGGCAAAGGGAATTTGGGGAACAGCTCTTTCCATCTGAGGGTTGTCATCATAGCCCCTCGTGGTTCCCCCCTTTATACATGGTAGTATGTGTGACTGAAAATGCAAATGATCGTAGTGCCATTACTCATTACGCAAAGTCAGAGTGAATGACAGATAGGGAACAAAACATATAACACATGATTTATTGGAACAGCTGCCACTACTTTAAGGCAGCCTGCCTAATATTATGTAGGTCCTCCTTGTGCTGCCAAAACAGGTTATGTCAACTGTTTGCCATGTTCTTCAATCAGTTCCTAAGCAATTTCGGCATTGTTGTAAGTTACATTCACCACTTTTCCCCCTGGTTTGTGCTGAAGGCAACAATTGTTCTGAATGCACGCATTTTCACTAGAGAGGAAGCAGAAACTGCTATGTCATTAACATGTAACCAGAATTGTTATCTAGCCCATTTCAGGTTAGCACTATTGGAAACTTTATTTACATTTACAGTGTCTCAGAGGAGCTAATTGACTACATGCATGTGTATCTCATGTGTATCGCCACCTAGTTATATATTTTTAAAATGTTACAATGCCAGTCTGTTTAGATGTCTGATATCTGTCCTGCTCCAGGCCTAGTCAAGCAGTATTATTTTGGGAAAGAATGAGAGGAAAAGGTATGGAGTGTGGAAAGAGGAGTGGTTCAGGACATTCACATACTTGATTATCAGCTCACTTTTCCTGCTTTTTGTGACAACAGTCTGCCTATGCTAACTAGGAGGAAATGAGTGTCTCAGTGGCCGAAATCACACACACACACACACACACACACACACACACACACACACACACACACACACACACACCTTTTCCTCACTTCTGATTGTATCTTAATAACCGCATGTGCAGTTTTTATGTCAATTTTGTTATATCGCTATAAAGAATAATGGAATTAGCTACTATATACTTTTCAGGTATCTTTTCAATCAAGATAAAAGGAAGAAATGAAAAATACATTGTAAATGGCAAAAAAATATAGGCAAAGGATGTAAAATGAAAGTTTACAAAAATTATAATAATATATGGATTGATTGACAACTCTTGGAGATTGCACGTCTTCGGTAACGGGAGAAGAGGAAGTGGATGGGTATCATTTACAAGCTTGTTGGCCTGTGGGTAGAAACTGTCCTTTAAGGTTTAGGATGTTCTGACCTGTCCCCCGCTCCGCTCCAAGAGAGTCGGACGCGGCACACCGAGCGGGTTGTTTGTCTATGTGTGGCCTTGTGATGGACTGGCGACCCGTCCAGGGTGTACCCCTTGCCTCTCGCCCTATGTGTGCTGGGATAGGCGCAGCAGACCCCATGACCCCGGATTCGGGAATAAGCGGGCAAGAAGAGGAATGAATGAAGGAATGTTCTGACCTTAACACTGCTGTAGCCTCTTCCTGATGACAGGAGTGTAAAAGTTTGTACTGGGGATAAATAGTGCTTTTTATGTTGTTAATTTCTTCATGTCAGTGATGAATGAATGAATCTCAAGAGTAAAAATGTATGCATTGCAAAAGCTTGGGAAAGAAACTGAAGCTCATAATTGGTCTTTTTTGCTTTCTTTCTGCTAGGATGATAACTGGGCTGAGACCACCACAGCTGTGACCGGTACCTCAGACCACAGTCTGTCTCAGGAGGAGTTGGCCAGTTTTGGAAAGGAGACAGTGGGCAGTGTGCATAAGCAGAGTTTTTTGCGTTTGCTGCCCTTGGCCCTGACACTGCTTCTTGGACTGGTGGTCCTTGTAACACCTCTAGCCTTTGTGGTGCTGCCACAGCTGCTGTGGGCTGAGCGTATGCAGTCGTGTGGCACAGCATGTGAAGGCCTTTTCCTTTCACTGGCCTTTAAACTTTTGATCCTAATGTTAGCTGGCTGGGCCTTGTTCCTACGTCCACCCCGGTCCACCCTGCCTCGTCTGGCTGTTTACAGAGCACTTCTTGCTGTGCTCACGCTACTGCTTCTGCTTTCTTATTGGCTCTTTTATGGAGTGCGCATCCTTGACACGCAGGTGTGTCATCATTTACTCTAAGACTATTTAAATAAATTATAATAGAACATTTTTTACCATAATACATACATATACTACAGTGAGGGAAAAATTTTATTTTTTTGTGGATTTTATACAATTGCCTACTGACAAAGTAAAACAGTGGTAAAAAACAAAAAAAAAATGGTAAAAAAGTGACAACAGTTTGTACCATTATTTGCTAATGGAAAAAAATACAAAATAACTGTCAGTCTCTCTCAGTCTGGGGCTTTATGCAAGATCCCAACCATCTTCTCACAGAGTTTCATTGATCATGAGAACACTGAGGAATAAGCAGCATGCCATAAAAAATAGTTGACTGTAGTAACAAAATTTTAATAGTTGACGAACAAAAACCTGCTCACACGGTCATGAATGGTAAATAAATATCTTTACAAAATACATCACTATCAATACACATATTGTATAAGTAAAGTGATTATATTTACTGGCTAAAATGTCCATTAGGTTGCAGGGCCCTTAACCCATACTTAGATGCAGTAAATAGATACAATCTAATAAACTTTGAATAAAATGCTGTAAATTTCATAAAACATTAATATTAGTTTATGTCCTGTAAATACCTTTAATTATTTTTTATGAAATTTATGTCAGATTCCTGCAGTAAGGAACATGCTAACTTTGGTAATTGTCTTGCTATGTGTGGGTGACAGGATGAGAATTATCAGGGAATAGTTCAGTTTGCGGTGTCATTGGTGGATACTCTGTTGTTTACACACTACCTGGCCGTCGTGCTGTTGGAGGTCTGCCAGCTGCAGCCATGCTTCTGTCTATCTGTCACACGCTCAACAGATGGAGAGACACGACACTACAACCTGGGACAGCTTAGGTAACGCACAGTGTGAGGAAAAGTAACACAAATCACAGGGTCACAGAGGTTTGCTTGTGCCTATCTCTGCGCACACATAGGGCGAGAGGCAGGGGGGGGGCACCGTGGACCATCCCAGGGCAACACATAGACATAGACAGACACACATTCACTCCTATGGACAATTTAGAATCTAATCTGCATGGTTTTGGACTGTGGGAGGAAACCGCAGTACCCGGAGGAGAACATGCAAACTCCGCACAGAAAGATGCCCGGGTCTTCTGTGCTCGGGAATCAAACTAGAAACCGTCTTGTTGTGAGGCAACCGTGCTAACCACTATGCCACCACATGGCTTATTTTTTCTTTTTGTTTATTTTTAGATAACTAATATTATTTTTCTCTTTTATTGAATGAGTTAATTATATAAGTTTAGCATGCAAACTGATCATCTCTGATTTAATGCTAAAGAGAATTCATTTCTTTCTCAATTCATTGTATTCATTTCTATACATCCCTTTCCCTCTTTCTGTCTCACTCTTTCTAAAAAACATTCCCATTGTCTATTCAGTGATTTGTATTTTATTTTATTTTAAATTTGTTCTTCAGTATGTCACTTAACTCGTCCATTATTTAAGTCACTGATATTCATGGTTAGTGCCTATTTATGCTTTGACTGTGTAGATTGTCACCACAGCTTCACCTGTTAGGCTACTGAATGTACATTCATTCTAACATTAAGATTTTTCTAATCTAATCTACTCTATGTAGTATTCAGAGGGCAGCACTGATGGTGTTGGAGCACTACTATAAAGATTTCTCTGTACATAATGCAGCACTACTAACTGCTGCTAAAACCCGGACAGCCAAGCATCTGGCTGCTCTAAAGGTCTACAATGTAGATGGTGAGTAGATTCTCAATGTGTGTGTTTTTTTTTTTTAAATTATAAACAAATTCTCTTATTTTTCAGTATTTTTTTTTTTTTACAAAAAACACTTAAACTATTAAACAGCTGAATAATTGAAAGAATGATTGAAATTTAAAAAGAAACCTGATTTTTTCTGATAGCCAAAGACATTTTGTCATGCAAACTGAAGGTGGATGGATGATGATTGTGTTTATAACAATAGAAACGTGTCTTTAGCATATAATATCACGCATTCTTCTCATTCTGTGGTTTCAGGATCTCTGAATAATATTATCTATTCTGTCATTTGATATTTTTGGTGTGTGTGCGTGCGTGCGTGCGTGTGTGTGTGTGTGTGTGTGTGTGTGTGTGTGTGTATGTGTATGTGTATGTGCGTGTGCTTTGCTCTGTGTTCACTGAAACATTTTTAACCCCAAAAGCGTTCTTTGGACTGAAAGTTAAAACCATGGAATGCACTGACTGACCATGGTATGTGTGTGTGTTTCTTCTGCCCTAGAGCCACTTTTACCCACCAAGAATTTATCCATTATTTTCTTCAGTTACAACAGCACATTTTCATTCAAAGCAAATTCAAAACTAATGTTTCTACAAAACAGCTTATATTTTTTGGATTTGAATTATTTAATTATCTTAATATGTGATTACATTATCATAAAAAGTGTAATTAAAAATTTTACTGCCAAGTTTTTTTTGAAAGCATGTGTATGAAGGATAAACAGTGTTGGGGATGTTATGCAATATCCATAGCACAGTGCTGCCCCCATGTGTTCATCTTAAAAAATCTAACTAAACCATTTTATTATATTATAGACAAAAGAACCTAAGGGCGGCAAGATAACATAGTGGATAGCACGCTCGCCTCACAACAAGAAGGTTCCGTGTTCGATTCCCGGCTCAGGGGTATTTCTGCACGGAGTTTGCATGTTCTCCCCATGTCTGCGTGGGTTTCCCCCGGCTACTCCGTTTTCCTCCCACTGTCCAAAAACATGTACATAAGGCAAATTGGGGAGTCTTAATTGACCATAAAATCCCAGCCACTGGGGTGAAACCTTAGTGCCGGTTCCAAGCCCGAATATAACCCCACCAAGTCGAATGTGTGGATCATGGGACAAACAAAATAGACAAAAGAACCTAACTTGCAATTTTGGATCTAAGAGTGAAAACCTGTTTTAGGATAATAAGTAAATAATTTCTCCAGAGGTTTTTAAGAATTTTAGGCTTACTACTATTTATTTCTTACATATCTAAGGCTATATAATATAACTTATAACTTAAGCTGGTTGGTTGGAAGTTTAAAAAATGTTTTATTAAAGGAAAATCTATTACAGTATCCTGCGGTAGAGTTGATTAGATGTACTAGATGAGTGGCCAAACCTTAGGATACTATAACACGTTACCATTTATACCACAGCATTGCTAAACTTCTGCAGCCAGCATTAAACTAGCAGTGCAAATAGATGAAATAAGTAAAATAAAAATTATTTGGATCCAGCAGATTGCACTGTTCCTGATTAGGAAAAAGTGGTTATATACAAAAAGGATGGAATTAGTTAGAAAAAATTCAAAAAAATCAAACCCAAAATATCAGTTAAGTTTTCAGTTATAGAAGGGTAACTGATTCATAGAAACAAAGACAGGATGGGTTCTTATTCCTCATATATATGTATATAATATTTAAAACTTATATTTATGAAAATTAATTAGTCTAATGTTTCAGTGCCACATGAATGTTGACAATGCTTTAAAGCGCAATAGTTCAAATAAATAATTTATGGTTCATGTTTCTTACAAAGAATACAGCTTTAAATGATATTATATTACAGTGTTTAAGTTTGAGTTCTAACATCCTGTCAAGTATCATGTTTTTAACTTTGCCAGGTCCTGGCAGTGACGGTACAGCAAGTCCATCTCGAGCCAAGATAGCTGCTGCAACCCGACATAAAGACACCAGCCACAGTGAGCTTTACTATGAGGAGGCGGACTATGAGAGAAGAGTCCGCAAACGGAAAGCAAGGTAAGAGAAAGGAAGGTGAAGTTAATGAAATATTTCAGTAAGTTGCTTTGCTACAAGATTATTATTATTTAATGTTGTCTCAAGGCTGGTGGTGGCAATAGAGGAGGCGTTTACGCATGTGCGGCGGCTGCTAGAAGAAGAAAAAAAGAAGCCGCCCAGTGATGTGATGGAGGCACGTGAGGCTGCACAGGCCATTTTCCCCTCAATGGCACGTGCTTTACAGAAATACCTACGGACGACACGTCAGCAGCATTGCCACAGCATGGACAGCATCCAGAGTCACCTTGCTTTCTGCATTACCAATAACATGAGTCCCAAGGTATGCTTTCATACAAAAATATGGCAAATAAACAAGCTGTAATGTTTATACAACGTTATTTAACTCTTGCATCAGTTTGATTCTTGCATCAATTGGTAGATTATAAATTTACTTTTAAGGTAATTTGCAAAAATCACATTTTATTTGTTACATATACAGTGTTTACTGTATATTACAGTACATGGAAATTGTTTTTTTTTGTTATTATTATTTATTTGTCTATTCTATGTTTGGATCAGAGAACAAGATTAGCTATGATACAGTGCCCTGGAGCAGGAGAAGGGCCTTATTTAGGGACCTAGTGGGGACAGCTTCAAAGTTTCAAGAGCCTTTTATGCTTTCAAAAATGTGAAAGCATTTAACAAATAATGTGCAGAAAGCACAGTAAAATGAACATACATGAATTTATATTAAAACTTGTTCAGAATATTTATTAATAAGTCGAAAAAGTATATCTTCTTCGGTTGCTACCGTTAGGGGTCACCACAGTGGATCGCTCTTCCACACAACCCTGTCCTCTACATCTGCCTCTTTCACCCCAACCACCTGCAAGACTTTACACACCACATCCATAAACCTTCTTCTTTTCCTCGTGCCCAGCACCTTTATCGTCAGCATTCTTCTAACAATATACTGCATGTCCCTCCTCTGCACATGTCCAAACCATCTCAACCTAGCCTCTCTCACCTTGTCTCCAAAACATCCTACACGAGCCGTCCATCTAATATAATCATTTCTATTCCTGTCTATCCTCGTAACTCTCAATGAAAATCTTCAACATCTTTAACTCTGCCACCTTCAGCTCCTTCTCCTGTCTTTTTGACAATGCCACTGTCTCTAAACAGTACAACATTGCATGTCTTACAATAGTCCTATAAACTTTCCCTTTCACTCTTGCAGAAACTCGCCGATCACAAATCAATCCTGCCACTCTTCTCCATCCACTCCACCCTGCCTGAACTCTTTTCATCACTTCTCTAACACGCTCTCTATTACTTTGCACTATTGCCTCTAGGTACTTAAACTCCTCCACCTTCACTACCTCCCTGCAACCTCACCACTCCACTGCCTTCCCTCGCATTCACACACATGTACTCAGTCTTACTGCTACTGACTTTCATTCCCCTTCTCTCCAGTGAGTACCTCTACCTTTTCAGATACTTCTCAACCTGCTCTTTACTCTCACCACAAATCACAATATCATCGTCCATGGAGATTCCTGTCTGACCTCAATTGTCAACCTGCCCATAACCATTGCAAACAAGAAAGGGCTCAGAGCTGATCATTGATGCAATCCCACATTCACCTTGAACAGTCCGACATTCCTACTGCACACCTGTCACACTGTTCTCATACATATCCTGCATCACCCTCACATACTTCTCTGCTACACCTGACTTCCTCATACAATACTACAACTCCACTTTTGGAACCCTGTCGTAGCCCTCGGAACCCAGCCTAGCTTTCACTACTCGTTCCCATAACTTCATGGTGTGACTCATCAACTTTTTTACCCTGTAGTTACTGCACATCTGCACATCTCCCTTATTCTTAAAAATCACTACCAGAACACTCCTTCTCCATTCCTCAGTCATCTTCTCACCTTCCAAAATCCTATTACTACTGTCATCTCTCCTAAACATCTCCACCATGTCATCTGGTCCAACCATCTTATCCTTTAATAGCTGTTCTTAATTCCACCCTACTAATCCTATCCACTTCCTGTTATAATAATATTCACATACAAAAACTAAAACAATTTCTAGGAATGAAGTAGTTTATGTTTGTTTGTGTTTATTTAAAAAGGTTTGAGTCCGGTGTGTGCTCGTCCCAAGCCCGGTTAAAGGGAGGGTTGCATTAGGAAGGGCATCCAGCTCAAGGAAAAACAGCTCTGTGTGTCCTCAGTGTTGTGTTTTGTATCCAGGCATTTTTGGAGAGCTACCTGACTCCAGGTCCCACTCTGCAGTATAACAGTGAGTGCTGGCAAGCTCTGCAGTGGACACTGGTCAGTGAGGCATCAGTCACCAGCCTGCTGCGTCATGGCACAGAGTTCCAACTCAAAAACAGCCACTTCTGTCTGGTAGTGAGCAGTAAGTCTATCCCACTGCTCAAAATCACTGAGGAGTATGTCCACCCCAAATCACACAAGTTTGTGCTGCAAGTACAGTCTGAGACCTCGGTCTGACCTCTCTGCTTTTATATACAATTAAAAAAAAGGTCATTTCCCACTTTTTAAAAAACAATCATGTTTCTCATGCTGGACATTTTTTGATACACAGCAGTGTCTTTCTTTTTTAAATGAAAAGTATTTATGTACAAGAGTGAGAGTGTGTTTTTGTGTGTAGGTATGTGTGCTGTGCAGTATTTAGGAACTAAAGGCTGCTGCTTATTAAGGAAGGAAGCAAGTAAAAGTGTAAAATCTGTGACTGTCATTAAGAAGTGTTATAGTACATTTAATGTTACTGTACATTCTCTGCCAGTCCAAGAATAGAACAAAGTAATGAGACAACAGATACAATAGCTACAGTGAAGGGATTTTTTCACTGTATTGTTACATTTAAATAGAAGATAAATCATGGTGTCATCCCAGTACAAAATAAAATAAAAAGTATTTTCTAAGTTTAACAATTTCCTCAATATGTAATATAATCATTGTACAAAAATTGCTAACCCTATAGGACACACAAATGCTACCTACTGCCAGAGGTGGGTATAGTAGACAAAATCTGTACTCAAGTAAATGTAAAAATACCTATGAAAATATTAGTTTAAAAAAGTGTCCAACTAAGAACTGCTCAAGGATTTAGTTCTTAATTACTTCTAATCTTATTGAAACAAAGGGGAGAATCCTGACATTCAAAATTCTTGCAGTGTTTTCACATTCAACTCTTCTTAAAATCACATTTTATTTAAATAAAAAATAAAATAAATTACAATCCATTGTTACTTTTGTATGTAGGTTCTACATTTTAGTGAGGTGTTAAAAAAATCTTTGGTGAGTTGTCCGGATTGCGCAGGTCGTCCAAGCATATGAAGATGTGGAGATAATTAGACTAAATCATGAATGTGAATTCATTTTCATGAATGTGTGTTTGTTCACAAGAATATTTGTTATTTGCTTGAATGTGAGTGTTTATGAGTCTGTGAAATGTGGTTTTACAATAAGGTTAAAGTGCCCAAAGATACCAAATGATTTTTATTAGGGTTCAGATGTGTATTATTTTCAAATTTACTGCTATTACAACACCGGTTGAAGCAAAATTTCTTGTATGTCAGTTGCTTTTGTTGTATCCAACATTTATTGCATTATGAATATTTTTTCAATATTTTTCGGACTAAAAACCAAACACACACACACACACTCTCTCTCTCTTTCCCTCTCTCTCTTTCTCTCTTTCTCTCTCTCTCTCTCTTTCTCTCTCCATCTTTATTTCACTTTCCAACTAAATGTGATTTAAACTTAAGGCGGAGCTTCGTTTTGTGCTGCAGCCTCTCAAAGTCTTGCGAGATTTGCAAACAACTCATATAAACGAATTCTCTTAAAAAATCGGACCTGAACGGAAGAACGAAGTCACATTTTTTTTCACTAAAATGTACTTTAATGTATCTTTAAAAATGCAAATGTAAGGTGTTACTACCCACCTCTGCCTAATGCAAAAGTTTTTCTATCATGTTTTATTTTAGAAGCCTTTGCACCAAAAGGGTTCATTAATAAGCTGAAAGCATTAGAAAATCTACCTAACAACCTTTTTATAGCTAATATGTATTTATAGGATTATGAATTTGTATTCTTTCCTGTGTCGCTTCTGTGTGATGATAGATCTACTTGATACATCTCAGTCATTTAGACATTGTTTGTGGTTGCCCATTTGTTCTATGGCAATCATTACTGTATGCTGCCGATTTCTTTAAAACTAGGAAATGGTTTGTAAAATATTTTCACAGCTGCTGACATTTTGTTAGTTTTATGTTGTTTACATTGATATTTTCAGTGTATATTTGTGTGTTAAATTTACCATGAATTTACTGTTTGTACAAACATCTTATGTACATTTCCATGTATTACATATATTCAAATAAGGGTATTAATTTTTGTAGTATTTATCCCTAAAGGTTTTTAAAAGAAAATCATTAATATAAAACACCTTTTGGGTCTTACAATGTTTACCATCATTCTCACACTCATTTGTGCTTAAAAGGAACTTCATGCTTTGTTCTAATAAAACTGTACGTCTGAGGCAAATATGTGTAATAATTTGATGTGTTACACTTAAACCCATTGTTGGAAAAATGCTTAGAACTAAGGGCGGCGTCAGCAAATAGGCGTGAGCAATAAGAGATTTATAGTTTTGATGAAAAACTACTCATAAACTAACTATAACATATACATATTAGGCGTGGCACTAAAATAAAGGAATGAAAGGGAACTAAATGTGATGAAGAATAGACTAAAAATAGAGACAGTGTGCTATCAGAGATCTTTAAAAACTAGATAAACTTAACTGAGTGTTAAACTAAAAAACTAACCAAAATAAAAATACTAATACAAAAACGACACCAGAGACACAGTGGTACTGAAAGGGAATATCTTTATCGAAAGAGCCCCATTACTAGTCAAGTGGAATGATGTCTTCATCAGAGGAAGCAACAGCGGGAGAGTACAAGGGGGATGGCAACGAGACGGCTGATGGGGGTGAAGAATCGTCATACAGGGGTATGTGATAACAGGGGTGGTGATAGTATGGGAAGAGGAGACACACTTTAAAATGTGGGAATTGTCTGCGAAGGTTTTTGACTCCAGAAGGCCCAAGGTTCCCGGTGGTATCAGGAGAAGGCGTGTTGTCGGTTTGTGTTCCGACATCACAGGTTAAGGGGAGAATGGCAGGATCAGTCTGCACGGTGACATCACAGGTTCGGGGTGGAAAGACAAGGCGCACTGAAGTATTTGCTTCCAAAGTGCGCAAATTGATCAGTTGGTCTAGAAAAATCTCCCCAGTTAAACCGGCCAGCCGAGAACGCCACACTCGCAGGATGAATTCCTTACGTTTAGCAGTTAAACGTGCTAGAAAGAGAGAAAGAGAAATACATAAAATAAGTGCGTACCACTTTGTCATGGTGTTCTATAAAAATACTGACTTAAAACTTAGTTATTAATTACTAACTGTGTGAACTTGAGTACTTAATTGAAATAATCATTAAAAGAATATAAAATAGGTGATTCTAGTGTGAACTGATAAAAATCATTAATAATTGAACTGAATAGGTGATTTCACAAATATAATATAGAAGTAGTTCAAATAACAACAACAAAAAATACATAAAACTTACATATAAAAGAGAAGAGTAAATAAAATTAAAAATGGCTAGTCCAAAGTACAGCAAAGTAAAGTCTTGGGTTGCAAACCAGCAAAGTATGAAAAATCCAGAAGAAAGGGGACTTATATAAGGATATCGTCATTTAAAAAAAAAAAAAATCAAATTATGCTTGGTTTTAATGGACAATTACAGGACTGCCACCAAACAGTAGGACCTGCATTACTAGGGTAGCCTGCGTCACAATTAGAAAAGAGCCGGAAATAATAGTAACTAAATTCAGTAAACTGCATCGCTAAAGGAGGAGCCTGATTGGGTAAATTTGAAAATAATGGGAATTTGGCAAAACTAGATTGGATTAATAATGGAAGTCCATTGGTCTAGAAGAGGGTGGGACTAACGCTTCAAGAGTATAAAAGGGGACCGATTTGTGATCTGTGACTTGCATTGTTTGTTCTTTTAACTTGTGCCATTTATTGTTGGAAAGATTCTTGGACTCAAGAATTTTCATTATTTTAAGAAGTTGATTATTTTCTTTGACAATTGAATTTGGACATAGCGGGAATTGGTCTATTTCCAGTCACCCCTACTGATGTGTCTGCTCAGAGGTGGGCTCTGAGTTCCGACACCATCCTGCCTTGTGTTTAGTTGAGATTGGTGCAGATGTTGTCATGATGTGGGGAATGTTTTTTTGGCAACATTTAAGTTATTCATGGAGTCGTGGCATGTCCAACATGTCCAAGTTGATAAGATTCTTTAGGATCTTAATGAAAAGTGTAGAATTAAAAGTTCTCATTGGTAGTGTAAAAAAACATGCATTTTACTTAAAACAGCCATTTCAGTGCATTTTGCTGGAAATAGTAATAAGCTCTGTTCACCCCACCTTCTGTACTGTGGGGTGTTTTCACAAAACACTGAAAACACGATTTTTGCAGGTATTACATTAAATGTACCATTCTTTTTCATGTTATTTAAGTGCTCCAAAATATTTAAAATGACCTATTAGTCGTTAACCGACAGGAATTATTAGACACTTTACCAAAGTATGTTTAATGTAGTGTTACTTATTATATTTACCAACCAATAAGCCAATACCTTAACGCATTGTTTATTATAGATGTGCCAAGAGGCAACAATCTGCTCCAGCATTGAACCAAGCTCACTTGGGATGGATCTCAGCCCTGCGATAGACTGACGACCTGCCCAGGGCGTACCACTATGTGCACTGGGAAAGGCTCCAGTATATATACTTACATTGTGTATATTTGTTTGCAAACCTTTGATTAGTTTTTCAGACCAGGATATTTAGTTATAAATATTATTAGCTATATGTTATTATATTTAGTATATAGATATTGTATTTATTTTAAACAGGATTTAGGACATCTGTTCTTGTAGATTTTTATAGATATAGTTCTTTCATAAAATGTTTGTTCATAAAAAGCTCCTTTCTATAACCTCTCTGATGTTTAATGTGAATCTCTTAAAATGTACTTTAGTGGCTTATAGCATTCTTCTTTTGTAGGAATCTTTTGTTCTACACTTTTGTTTTTATTAAACGTGTAGAACTGGATTCAGTTAATGAAAAGACTATGAAAGACCACTGAACATATAGTCATGCTTATGGGGAAGGGAGTGGTGGAATCCCTGCACCACCAAGCCACCAGTGCAGGCCCCTGAGCAAGGCACAACTCCCAATTGCTCAGTGATACCTGTAAATGTAAATGGTTATGAAACCTATAGAGATTAATTATGTTTAGTGACATGGTGCATTATGATACTAACAGCAACCTTTACCCAGTGCAGCCATTACAAATCAACATCAGAAACAATACTTAAACATTCTGTTGCATTCAGTGTTGATCCATTTTTAAAGAGATTAAATGGGCCATGGGATACAACAGGGATTGCATGTTCTTCCCTGAGATGGACTGGCAAACCGTCCGCGGTGTTCTCCCCCGCCTCTCGCCCTATATGTGCACAGAGATAGGCACCAGCAGACCCCTGTGACCCTGTGCTTTGATTTTTGTTACTTTTCCTCACACTGTGCGTTACCTAAGCTGTCCCAGGTTGTAGTGTCGTGTCTCTCCATCTGTTGAGCGTGTGACAGATAGACAGAAGCATGACTGCAGCTGGCAGACCTCCAATAGCACTACAGCCAAAACAACAGAATATCCACCAATGACACCGCAAACTGAACTATTCCTTGGAGTGAATGTGTGTGTGTGAATGGTTGTTTGTCTATGTGTTGCCCTGAGATAGACTGGTGACCCATCCAGTATGTACCCCTGCCTCTCGCACTATGTGCGCTGGAATAGGCGCCACCAGACCCCGTAACCTCGGATTAGGAAATACCCCTGCAAGAAGATGAATGAATAAATGAATGGGATATAACATGCACTTTTACAAGTTTAGCTGTAATCTGTGTTGGCAGTGTGTGTATATGTAAATCATACTTTTTTAAAGATTACAATTGGTTTTTTGTTGTTTAATCATTTCCCCTTTCTTAAATCAAGCTGTTTTCATATGACTGTCTTTTCTGAACAATGGTTGATTGTTACTGCAATTTTACTATAGACCCTGAGACCCATCCCGAGCTTGTTCAATGCTGGAGCAGAATATTCAATTCAATTCAATTTTATTTGTATAGTACTTTTTACAACAGTCATTGCCTCAAAGCAGCTTTACAGAATGTATGATAAATAGATGGATGATGAGTTTGGCCCTGATGAGCAAGCTGGGGTGACAATGGAAAGGAGAAACTCCCTAGAGTGGGATTAGGAAGAAACCTTGAGAGGAACCGGACTCAACAGGTAACCCATCCTCTTTTGAGTTGAACAAAAATTAATGTATAAGTGTGTACGTGTATGTGTGAGTGAAAACAGTTCTGGTGGCTGGAAATGGGTTGACATCCAAGTTCATCGCGGGAATGTGATGACCAAGCCGATGCACGACACTCCGGATCCAACACTGTGGGGCACCATGTATACCTCGACAAAAGAGGGGGTGTGGGGAAAAAAAAGGATATATACTGTATAAATTGTTTTGTGGTTGTAAGATACTGATAGAGTTCAGTACCGGAAAGGACTCCGGCCAAACTAATTAACACAGCCTAACTAAAAGGAGAACCAGACCACCACCGAAGACAAGTGAGTGATCGGTGAGAGTGTGGACAGCATCCAAACAGCATCAGATCACCATAATACTTAATATCTATGAGTTTTCTCGGTCTGCTCCTTTATCTAAAGAGGATTAACACTGAAATGCCTGACTAAATAAATGGGTCTTTAATCTAGACTTAAATATCGAGACTGTGCCTGATTCTTGGACATAAACTGGACATAAACTGTCCCATAATTTTGGGGCATAATATGAAAAAGCTCTGCCCCCTGCTGTAACTTTATTCACATTTGGCACTGACAGACAGCCAGCATCCTATGAACGAAGTGGCGTGGCAGAACATAGGGCACCACCAGCTCACTAAGGTACTGACCATTTAGTGCTTTATACGTTAAATGTAGTATTTTAAAATCTATACGGAATCTCACCGGGGTCCTAGTAAGGACACTTGCTGCTGCATTCTGAACTAACTGATTTATAAGCTTTGCTGGACATCCAGAAAGCAGAGTGTTACAATAATCCAGCCTGGACGTGAAAAAGGCATGGACTAGTTTTTCTGCATCATTTAGTGGCAGAATATTCCTAATTTTAGCGATATTCCTAAGGTCAAAGAATGCTATTTTAGTAATACTAGCTATATGGCCATTAAATGAAAGATTGGAATCTAAGATCACACCCAAGTCTTTGACTGTTGCACTTGATGCTACAGACAGACCAGCTAATGTTAAAGTGAGCTTCAGAAAACGTATCTCTGGCTATCTGCGGTTCCAGTAAAAGAACCTCTGTTTTTTCTGGATTTATCAGCAGGAAGTTGCTTAACATCCAGTTTCTAATGTCAGTAAACCACAATTCTATTTTATATAATTGACGTTTTCGCATCTGGTCGAGCTGAAATCTACAGCTGTGTGTCATCAGCGTAACAGTGGAACTTAAGATCATGTTTATGGATCAAGTTCCCGAGTGAGAGAATATATAATGAAAATAGTAGGGGACCGAGCACCAAGCCCTGGGGAACCCCATACTTAAGGCGTGAGCATGTTGAGTGATCGCCATTTAAATCTACAAATTGATAACGGTCTGTTAAATAGGACCTGAGCCAGGCAAGGGCCGTTCCTTTTATACCCACTACCTTCTCTAATCTATTTAGGAGAAAGTTATGATCTATAGTGTTGAAAGCTGCTCTAAGGTCCAATAGAACTAGGAGAGAGACGCAGCCCTGATCAGGGGCCAATAGCAGATCGTTTACTACCTTGACAAGTGCAGACTCAGTGCTGTGATAAGGCCTAAAACCTGATTGATAAAATTCATTAGTGTTATTTTGGTGTAGATACGAACATAGATGCTGTACAACTACTTTTTCTAAGATTTTCAAAATAAATGGAAGATTCGATATTGGCCTGTAATTTGACACCTTACTAGGATGGAGGTCAGGTTTTTTAATTAGTGGTTATATCACTACTAATTTAAATGATTTAGGGACATACCCATTGCTGAGTGAAGTATTAACTATTTTCAGTAGGGGTTCTGTTACAGGCTGAACCACTTGCTTAAAGAATTGGCCTGGCATCAGATCTAATATACAGGTTGATGATTTTGCAAAAGAGATGAGTGAAATTAATTCAGTCTCTTCTATGGGACAGAAATTCTCTCAGAGTGTAGTGCATTCTAAATAATCAGAGCTAGTTAAGGGAACTATCTTAGTCTCAATTGTCTGCCTAATCTTTAAAATTTTGTTGTCACATAAGTTCCTAAAGTCCTCACTACTGCAGACTGTAGCTGTGGAGATGTCAGTGGTGGTCCAATTCCTAGTTAATTTAGCTACAGTGTTAAACAGGAACCTGGGATTATTCCTGTTATTTTCTATAAGGGAGGAGAAATAGGCTGTTCTGGCCTCACTTAAGAGCTTTCTTATAAGCCAGGAGGTTCTCCTTCCATGCTGTCTGAAATACTAACAATCCTGTCCGCCTCCATTTTTGCTCTATTTTTCTGGCACTCTGTGTTAGAGACCATGTATGATCATTAAACCATGGAGCCAACTTTTTTTCTTTAATTAATTGTTTTTCAACTGGGGGTATGCTATCTAAGGTATAACGCAGAGTAGGTTCTAGGTAATCCATTCCCTGGTCAAGTTCCATGGGATCCAACGGTGATCCAATCTTGGCTGATAAATCTGGGAGACGGTTAATAAAATTTTGAGGTGTCGTAGGTGTAAATGTTCGTTTTATGCAGTAACGTGGGGCTACGTGATGCTATGTTATAATAAACAATGCATTAAGGTATTGGCTTTATTGGCTTTATTAACCCTACATTAAACATACTTTGGTAGAGTGTCTATTAATCATAGACAAACAACCACACACACTCATTTTTAACAATTTAGAATCCCCAATCAACATAATGTATATGTTTTTGGACTGTGGGAGGAAACCGGTGCACCCAGAGAAAACGGTGCACCTAGCTAATATTATTAATTGTAATGTTATAATACAAAGTGACAAACACAAATTAAATAATAGTATCCTGTTAGCAGCCTGGTCCATAATGCAGGAACACACTTTACACAAATTATTTTACACATAAGTAGCTTCATCTCAAAGATCTGAACTGAGCAATTGTGGGTTAAGGGCCTTGCTCACAGTGCTTGCCTGGTGGAGGTGGGAATCGAACCTCGGTCTTAGTCCAGCACCTTAACCACTAGGCTACCACTTCCAACATAGGAATACAGATTTGTAAAGGCAGACAAATCCAAAACGAAGGCAGAAAGCATAAACAGGAAAACAGGCAGAAGGTAGGTAGTCAGAGACAGATACACAAACAAGAGAAAACATTTAGTAAGGTCCAAGAAGACAAACAATACTTCACAATGTGGGTTAGCAAACTGTTACACTATTGGAAATCTACTAAATGCATTTACACCATTAATAGTTGTTCTTAAAACAGTAACAGCAAGTAGGATGTAAGAATAACATGCTTCATGCAAACAAATTAAGGCTTAAGATTTATATTTGAAATCTCCTCCCCACCAAAATGTACAAATCACATAATCAAAAATTAAATTAGGCCTTTAATGTAGTTAAACCTCTAATCTAAACATATTCTGATCTTGTCTACCGAACACTGTAAGATTAAATACATAAATGAGGCACATACATTCTTCGCCTTTCACCCCAACTACCTGAATATCTTCTCTCACTACATCCATAAACCTCCTCCTTGGCCTTTCTCTTTTCCTCCTGCCCGGTACCTCCATCCTCAGCATTCTTCTACCAATATACTTCATGTCCCTCCTCTGCACATGTCCAAACCATCTCAGCCTAGCCTCTCTTATCTCTCCAAAACATCCTACATGTGCCGTCCCTCATTTATTAAACTAATCTTCTTCAACTCTGCCACCTCCAGCTCCTCCTCTTGTATATTTGACAACACCACTGTTTCTAAATCGTACAACATTGCAGGTCTCACTACAGTCCTATAAATTTTCCCTTTCACTCTTCTCCACTCAATCCACACCACCTGAACTCCTTAAACCTTCACTACCTCTTCTCCTTGCAACCTTACCACACCATTGCCTTCTCTCTCATTCACACACATGTACTTTGTCTTACTCCTACAGACTTTTAGTCCCCTTCTCTCCAACGCGTACCTCCACCCTTCCAGCTTCTTCTCAACCTGCTTCCTACTCTCACCAAAAATCACAATATCATTCACAGACATCATTTTCCATGGAGGCTCCTGTCTGACCTCATCTGTCAACCTTTCCAACACCACTGCAAACAAGAAAGTGCTCAGAGCCGATCCTTGATGCAATCGTACCTTCACCTTCAACCAGTCCGACATTCCTACTGCACACCTCACTGTTGTCACACTGTCTTCATAAATGTCCTGCACCGCCCTCAAATACTTCTCTGCTACACCTGACTTCCTCATACAATACCACAGCATATGTAGAATATGTACGCTTTCTCCAGATCCACAAACACACAATGCAACTCCTTCTGGCCTTCTCTATAGTTCACCAGTCCATTGCAGGGCCACATAGAGAAACAACCACACACATACTGTACATAGGTACACTCACTCACCCCTATGGGCTATTTTCAATCACCAATCAACCTAATGTACATGCTTTTGGACTGTATGAGGTAAACTGAGTGCCCAAATTTGTTCAGCTTAATTAAAAAATATAATTCCTACAAATGTATAAATTATCATTATGGTCTATCAATGGTCCATTAATCAACATTATAAATACACTTATTTAATCATACTTTTAAAAAATAAACAAAAAATTAATTTTTAAAATTAAATTAATTTTAAAATTAATTAAGTATATTTTTAGAAAATATATTTTTTAGAAAATATACTAATTTACAATTATTTGAAAGTGTGTTAAAAGTTGTAATGTGAAAGTATAGTGGTAATACACTTTATATATTTAAAGTTAGTAAAGTTAGTAGTTTTGTGTGTACTATTGAAACAGGAAACATATTACAAATACAATAAAGTATATTTTTTTCACTAGGGAAAGTTTGGTGTTTATTTGTTAATATTTCTTTTAAACTAGCCTAAGCAGGTTAACTGATTTATATGGCAAATTTATTTAATTTCACATGCCACATTTGTACACAGAGTTCATTTACATTGTAACTGGACAGTTATTGAGACGATGCACAAAAATGTGCAAAATTATAGAAGAAAAAAGGTGCTCATAGAGGATCTAAATGTTCCTGAGCAATTAAAAGCCAAAATATATATTTAATTTGACCAAATTCAAGTTCATAGACTAATCATCATCATCGTCATCATCATCGTCATCATCGTCGTTGTCATCATCATCATCATCATCATCATCATCATCATCATCATCTTTGTCATTATCATCATCTTCAGTGTTGACTTTTCCAGAAAGCACATCCTCTATCCAGTCCTCAAGTTCCTCAGCAGAGGGCAAATCCTCATCGCTATCTATCTGCATCCACACACTGTCAGCCTAGCAGTGGATCAAAGACATTTTTAAAAAATGTACATGATACTTTGTTACTTATATATTCATTATTTTTGATACTAAGTGTAACTTAAACACTTTTAAATAACCTGAATATTCTGTAGTGAATAACAAAAGCTTGATATACTTACATCTGTGACATTAACTATTCCAATCTGAGGTCTGAAAAGGTCTATTTTAAATGTCTTTTCCCAGTATGGAAGTATCTGAACAGAAAGATGAAAAGCAGTGGAAACACTGTGTTTTAGTTAAATAGAAAAGTTTTCAGAAGCAGGTCTGGGGTACTGACCAGAGGGAAGTTATCAGGATCAATCCAGACAATACTCAAGTTAGGGTTTTGTGTATTGTCTCGTGCGACTTCTTTTAAAATCTCCAAGAACTCAAAGCCATCTGAAAAGAAATATCAATAAAGTTCTTAATGTTACATAGTTTATATCAGTGGCTATACATAGAGTAGGATTTCTATAAGTTACATGTACCTGGGTCTTCCTCCTCTGCAAAGGCTACAATATGAAAACCGTCCAGGTCGTCCTCCTGGAGAGCATTGCATTTCAGTCAACCTTCATGCATAATTAAACCTGCTGTATTTATACATATGACTTTTGGAGGAGGGATGACCAATTTAAACTCCAAGAACTCAAAAAACAATGATGTTAAACCACTCTCTTTTCTTACCCAAGTTTCAAACATGTCTTCGGCTCTCAGTTTTCTCAGTGTTGGTCTATAAAGGTAAAATAATAAAGTTACAAAAATTTATCAAAAAATGTCTTCTTATTTATCTAATTATCCAGTCATTCACACTAACAAATGTCCATTATTCATTATTAGTGACCTCCTGTGTTCATTGATAAAAGCCACAAGTTCCTCCTCAGTAAGGGGTTTGTCTGGAATGGTTACTGCCTCCTCCATGAACGGCTCATAGAAGTCCACTTCATTCATCTTGAGCGTCAACTCTTTTGCTACCTGTAAAATGACAGTAAGAGATAGGCACAACACTCAACATTCAAATTCAAAGAATTTACAACCAATCTTTTTAAAAAATATTCTCTTTTCAGTTTTGGAGACAATTTTTGTTAGTCTTTCAAATTAATTGCTGTGCACAAAAGGGAAAAAATATTAGCAAAAAAAGCCTTTCTTCTTAATTTTTGTTTAGTTTTATATTTCAGCCACTATACATATAAAGATTATACATAGCGCACTTACAGATTTATCAAAGGTGGCAAAAAATTTAACAAAAGGCTGGAATTGCTCAGCAGCTTCATTGAAAGCCAGAAAATCTGATTGAAGAGAAGAGAAGAGAAAGGTTTAAATTACTTCATGATATTTTCAAGTATTTTTAGACCAGATAAATATTTATTGAAATTAGATTTTCAATCCTGCACCCTCTTGTGGACTTTTTGAGAAGTGGATGATGAGGTACCTAGAGGTCTGTATGGCAGATTGGGTTTTCGCCAGACTAGGAGACAGATGTGCTTTAACTGTTGAGGAATACCACTAGGTGGTGGTCTGAGTTGAAATGAGGAAATTATTTCATTGAGTCATTGAGTCATCGAGCTTCCATATCAGAGGGCAAGGACAACGTCTTAATGTAAAATTACCCAATGTCTGGAGCGTGCTAATTGCAAATTTAGATGCCCTGGAGATGATCCTGGCAGCATCCACACATTTGGTGAAGGTTTGAGAACTTTAAAGAACTTCATCCATTTCAGAAGTATGCATTATTGAAATATATTGTGACAAATCATTCAATTGATCTTGATTTGTCTTGATTAATGAGTGTGCTCAGGAGCCAACACCAAGAGGACAATTCCATTTAAATTTGGCAGGTTAGAACCAAACTAGAGTATGTGCAGGTATGCATGTGTGCAGAACCCATCAAGGTAGAAGTGTCCTCAGGAGACACATAGGGAAACAAGCTGCGCAAGGCTGGACTCCGGTGTTGCTAAAGTGGCTAAGTAGTATATTGAAGTAGATCCTGTGTTGGGTAAACTGGTTTTCTCTCAGAAGGTGCAGGGGCCCTTGAAGAGCTGGCCCCTTGGAAGCTAACATTTATTGTAGCTGACATGACCCTTTATTGTTATTGGGAGAACTGGGGAGTTATTAGATAGGGAGACTGCAAATCTGGCTATCAAAGTTGGCCAGGTGTGTCTGCAGGATGGGTAGCAGTTAGCTCAAGAGCTGCTCGTAAATGCTTCTGACCCAGTCAGACAATGCAAAGACTGTGGTCATCGCCACTCATAATAATTTGTTAGTAACAAACAAAAAACTGTTTTGAATAATTTGTATTGGCATTGGTTAAAGAAAATTACATAATTATTTAATCAAATTAAAATATAGCATAACCTCTAGTGGGTGTGGCATGGTCATCACACAACAAGATGGTCCCGGGTTCATTTCCTGGGTGTGTGTGTATTTAGTTTTTTTGTCATTGTGTAACCCTGCTTAATGCCATGTGTGCACTGGGGTAGGTTCCAGCATAGATCTGTGACCCCAAATTAAGGAATAAGCAGGTATGAAGATGAATAAATTAATAAATGAATAATCTTTACTGTGAACCAAATAAATCTTTTTCCTGTCTTGCTTATTGCAATTCTGTACATGCATGTATGAATGCACACACTTACGCTCAGACTCTGAGTTCTTAAAGTAGCCAATTAATCTGATGTCCTCTTCCATGCGATCAAAAGCCTGCAGCTCCAAAGCATTGTCAATGATCTCAACTGGATCATCCAACAGCTACAAAATAAAAAAATAAATAAATAGACAGATGCAAGAAATGCTAGAAATGCAAGAAAGACTAAAAAAAACAAAAACTGATTTCTTACATCCAGCATAAACTCAACAAGGATGTCTGCAGAAAGTAGCCCATCATACTCAATTATACGATCTTCCTTAAAAACATAGACACTGCTTTCTTCTTGAAGACCTGAAAACAATTGTGTAGGTTCCATTTGTCTAGGGTCATATACTCAAAGAGTTAAAGCCTAAAAAACTGTTTTGGGAAAAAAGTACTGTGCCTACCACCTTTTTTTACCTAGTTTCTTAGCGACCTTGGCATCTTTCTCAGAGTCAACCATTCCAAATCCAATGTCTTTATCCTGCAAAACCTGAGCAGCCATCTGCAGATTATGCAGACATCAGTATACATTTATCATAATCATAAATTATAAATTTACTATGTAAAACAGTTTCTTAACACACATTGTTCACTACAGAGAATTTTTTTTAGATAAGCATATTTTTGGAATATATGTGACTAAAACATGTGTGGAGTCAATATTAAATTGAATGTTCAACATATCCAATATTACTTACATATAGCCTAATACACTATATTACTGAAAGTTTGCGGTCACCTGAGCATCACAAACACATGCGATTTTAAACATCTTATTCGAGATTTATTTCAGTTTTATTCCCATTTTGCTATTTGATGAAGCTCCACTTCTCTAGTAAGACTTTACAACAAAATTTGAAGCTTGAATGTGAGATATCTCTGCATTCAGCTCCAACAGTATTAGTGAGATCAGATACTTATTTCAGGTCAGAAGGTCTGGTGTGCATTCGCCATTCCAGTTCATCCCATTGGTGTTCATTGGTGGTAGGATCAGGACTTTGGGCCAAGCACTTTTGATTTTTTTTTCACTCTAATAATAACACAGCATATGATAATGGAGATCAGGTGCTTTGTGCTCTGGGTCATTGTCATGCTGGAGCAGTGTCGGAGTCTCTTAGTTTCAGTAAAGGAATAATGTAATGCTATAACTTACAAAAACATTCTAGACACCTGTGTGCTTCCATATTTGTAGCAACCGTTTGGAGAGGAACTACATATGGATCTAATGGTCCGGTGAGCACAAACATCTGGCAGTATAGTGTATGTTGGATACTTATTTCTTAGCAAATTTTGAAAAAAAAAAAAATAAAACTTCTTACCAATGACAAATTTACACCAATTCATTTCACAAAGCTTTCCAGAGGAATGGAGATTTTTGAAAAAAAAACTTATGCAAAGTACACAAAAAAAGGACTGTAAATGTTGGGGTAAAATGTTGGTGTTCTTTTTTTTTTGTTTGTTAAAGAACAGTCAATGAATAGCTAGGTACACGGTCTACAAGTGAAAGCATGTATATAAATTCAGGAGGACCTATGAATAAAGTTCACCACGCACTGGAGTTCCTGATCAGAATAGCAATTACGAATGGCAGAGAACTGTGTTGGTTTTCCTTTCTGCAACTTAGAGGTAAAAAACATCTAGGGATAGGAAACAGAGAGAGCTAACACAACTATTTGGCAGCTTCAATAGCTTAGCAGAAGCAACTGTATATTTTACTAAAGACTGCTACAATAACATCACAGTTTGCACTGCAATGGACAGATATATTCTTGCACACACTTTCAGGGTTAACTTATTTAATATAAGATCAGAATATAAATGAACACAAAGTTTTGAAATATAATCAACAATGTAGCATTATGACTGGCTCTGATAGTGACCTTCAAACGCATATTTCTCTTATGTCTATTATCCTCCTGAAACATAATTGGCAATAAGATATTAATGTTCTGTAAACTGTTAAAATATATACACAGAAAAGGCATTCTATGTCAGCTTTATCCTAATCATTTTACAATTTTACATATCCATCAGTCTCTCTCTCTCTCTCTCTCTCTCTCTCTCTCTCTCTCTCTCTCTCTCTCTCTCTCTCTCTCTCTCTCCTACATACCTCCAGCACAAGTTCAGTCATTTGAAACTGTTTCTGTAGTTCTTTAGTGGTCGGTACTGGGGCATGGTAGAACAGGCAGAGCATCTCGTGGTTTTTCAAAGCTTTGCGGTAGTTTGTGTAGTCGATGTCCAACACTCTGTCCTTTCCATCATAGCGGGGAAACTCCAGACCTTTCTTGGCCCAGATGAGAGCTGCCAAGCTCAGACATAATAGCACCCAGGGTGTTTTCATGGCTGTCACTACTATACAAGCATACAGAGATATCACACAAACAGGTGCATCAGTATTCGCTCTGCCAGGTCAGAGAAGCTGTGCAGGTACAAAACAGCTGAAATTAAAAAAAGCATGAATTTTAATAAATATTTTAAGAAAATCTATTCAGATACAAATATTGTCATAGTCTTATGTACCTGTCAAGTAAAAATAAGTTTTGTCCAGACTGTCTCTGATCTTTTTTTCCTCTTTCTCTAACTTTCTGTCTCTCAATGTCTTCCTAACTGTTTCCGCCTCTCTTTTGGCTGGAGACAAAGTACAGGGCTCTGAGGAGGGGGACTTTTAATAGCAAAAGCTCTCTCTCTCTCTCTCTCTCTCTCTCTCTCTCTCTCTCTCTCTCTGGTCTTTTTTAAGAGCCCAGTTGTTTCATGGCTAAAAATACTTTAGCTAGACTGCAAGGGGCAGGAACAATGTGGGGACCTGGCCAAACTTCTACGAAAGATATTTTATCATGGGCTATTTAATAACTTGCAATAGCTCTCAGTTAATAAAGTTATAATAAAAATATTAATTAATAAATGAAGCTAGAGTTAATAATATAATTTCAGTATGCCCCACAAACAAAAAGTCAAGGCTACCAATACAGGATTTTAACTGCATGCATGCTTGTGAGAACGTGTAGACAGACAAAGAGGCACAGTGAGTTCTTTCCATAAATCAGAATTTAAATAGGACGGTTGGCAAACTAGTTCCTTAACTGGAAGGTGCAACAGAAGAATTCACAGATAAAGTCATTCCACAAAAAACCTTCTGCCTTACCAAATTGACCCTCAGAGTCTAAAGAAACCATTTAAGGACTATTACAGACAGACAGCTGCAGTTTAAAAAAATAAATAACTAAACACTATTTGCCTGGCAAGTAAACAGAGAACTTCTGATATATTTTTATATAAAATAAATAATTTTCCTGCAGCTGGAATAATGCCATCATTTAAGAATTTATAAATTAATAAAATACCTATACAAGTGCATTTGATAGAGGAGTTTCTATCTATTTAGTTCAATCTGGTGAATTATTAAGTTTTTTTAAAAATGTATACTATTTTTACGTCTCATTGATTGATGTGGTTGATCATCATAACGAATATTTCTGGGGCTATTTGTAGCAAGGAAACTTGATACTCTTCTCATTGTTATGTAGAATAACTGTTTCAGTCAACCCTTACACATATAACTATGTATACATTAATATTTACTTTGAATCCAGTCAAAAGTAGAGATTTGCTACACTACACTGTAAAAAATGTTTGTGAAAACTACAGTAAAAAACAGCAGAAAAAAAGCAGCAACAGTAAAAAGCTTTTTAAACGAAATTAGCATATCACTGTATTACATACATTAAATTACCATAATTTAAGAAACAGTACATAACTTACATTTTTACAATCTTAAAATGTAAAAAACACATGTTAATAAAGTATTCATTTTTGCTAAAATAAATTAAAAACTACCTTAAATTTTCAAGCAAGTAATCCCCCTAAAATCAACGGTATAATTCTGTGTAAAAACACATTTTGTTGAAGTGTACTATAGAATTTACAACTTAAACATGTACCTTCAATTCTAGTGTAGCAAGATGTTAAACATATATTTCATATTACTTTTAATTGTCACTATTCATTCATTCATCTTCTTACCAGCTTATTCCCTAATTCAGAGTAACGGGGGTGTGCTGGTGCCTATACCAACTCACATAGGGCGAGAGGCGAGGGTACACCCTGGACGGGTCACCAGTGCATCTTAAGGTAACACATAGACAAACAACCATTCACACACACATTCACTCCTATAGACAATTTAGAATCAACAATCGACCTAATCTGCATGCTTTTGGACTGTGGGTAAAAACCAGGGAAGCCGGAGGAAACTCACACAAGCGTGGGGACATGCAAACTCCGCAGAGAAAGATCCCCGACCCGGGAATCTAACCCGGGACCTTCTTGTTGTGAGGACCTTCTTGTTCTAAGCCTATTTTTTTTTACAAAGTTAATAAATAAGGTAAAGTAACCTATCATAAAGCAAAGTAACCTATCATAAAACTGTGAAATACTGAGAAACATTAAAAACATCAAAATGTTTGTATTAACTCCATTGCAAACTTCACCGAAACGAACCACATTATTTATTTTGCAGCCGATTGCAAACAGACTTTCTGTACATATGCATAATTAACGGCTCATTTTTACAGAAAACAATTTTATGTGCCTGTTAACATTATTGTCGGGACAGCTTAACATTAGCGCTAATAAATGTGCAGTGGCGCTACAGTCTGTGATTGACCATGTGAAGATGATAACTCTCTAATAGCATAGTTGAAAGACCATATTGTGAAAGGATGTGTGGTGAGGTGTCCAGTAAGTGGATGCACAGATGTTTATAAGGTTAAATCTTTCTTTACCTCCCACATGTCACAGAAACACAGAGATTTTAAAGAAAGCTTTCTTTTTCTTTAAAATGTTTTATTTAAAAAACACACAGAACATTGTTGAGATTCAGAATATACACAAGTGGGTCAAACATATACATTAAGTAAACTTACTTCACAGCTAAAGAATGAAACATCCTTATCAGATGATGAGACAACAAAATGCGTCAGTGTGTCAGGGAATCTGATCAAGAACTCTGTGTTTCAAACGAACATTCTATTATGTGGAACCCATGCCATGTATTGTATGCAACAAGGACCTCTTCAGTCTCTTTTTACAGACAATATCCATTTGGATTTGGATACTTTTAAGAATAAATAGCAATAAGTTTTGCTGTTCATTATACATGTATTCCTTTACTTTCTTACCAAAAACTTTTGATGTACTACTTAATTATTTAACCCTTTCTTTAATTTGCACAGCTGGAAATTTCAATGCTTCCAACTTTGCAAAAAAGTGGGATGCCCAAGCTTTAGTGAGTATAATTACAGTGATTTAGTAATAGATCAGTAATAGTAAAAGATAAAGTAACTGCCCTGCATCAATGTTTGTCAGATCATACATGTTACCTTTTGGTCAGCTACTCAAATAACTTTACTCTGTTGTCATTGATATGATAATTGTGGAACTTAAATCTCTTTTATCTAAAGAGTATTTTATTACAACATAAATGTTTTCACAATCTTTGATTCTATAACAGTGCATATGTCAATTTTTAATTTCAGGTGCTAATGCTTGATTTTAAATGATGTGTAAAAATATTGTTCATGTAAATTTTTCTAAACTTTTAACATTTACAGGTTAATATCACCACACACACACACACACACACACACACACACACACACACACACACACACACACACACACACACACACACACA
>JAOTRA010066493.1:0-14945 GCA_026260255.1 Pseudolaguvia tuberculata | reverse complement strand
CACACACACACACACACACACACACACACACACACACACACACACACACACACACATTCACTCCTATGGACAATTTGGAATCACTAATTGACCTAATCTGCATGTTTTTGAACTGTGGGAAGAAACCAGAGTACCCGGAGGAAACCTGCACAAGCACAGGGAGAACGTGCAAACTCAAATCGAACTAAGGACCTTCTTGCTGTAAGGCAACCGTGCTATCCACTATGCCGTGCCGCACACCGCTCTTAGTTATTGAGTTGTGTAGTTATATTATCATGTGGTTGTTTTCTGTGGTTACTATATAGTGTAGTTAAATTATAGAGTAGTATTTTATAGTATAGTATAGTAGTAGATTAGTATATTATAGAGTAATGTTTTGTGTAATAAAGTTTGTAAATTGCTTTTTCTTATTGTAATTTAGTTGTTTTATGTGGTAAATGTTCTAAGTATGTGGTTTTTATAGTGCGTAATTGTTCTATACACTCGCAATGCTGTGATTGTTATTGTAATTTCCCAAGGTTTTTTTTTTACTGGTCTGGTGTATTAGGTTAATGTTTTTCTGTGCAGTCTTAAGGGATCTTGCTAATCTCAGTGGAAACAGTGTAAAGTGACTCTGTGGTTTCAGGAGATATCAGTCTAAAATCATCTTGGAGATTTAAGCCTAAATAAACACTGAATTCCAAACCCCGGACATCATCTCAGAACCAACGTTTAGAGATTAAAGCCCAGAACAACAGCCTCTTCTACTAAACAACCCCCTCACAGCCAACCCACCACTCTCATATCCCATCGCTAGTCTCCAGTACTGCTAATGCTAAGCAAACAGACGCCATGTCTCACTGTCATCAGGTAAAAGACAAAAGAGTTTAAATTTCAAAGCCGTTTGAATAATGATGATGATGATGGTCTGTGCACTCAGGTTCTTTGTGTGATTTTTTTTTTTTGCAGTAAATGAATAATACACTGTAATGTAGTGGATAGCATAGCATTAGGTTTGGTGATTCTAAATTGTCCATAAGAGTGAATGTGTGTGCGTGTGTGTCTTTTAGATCGCGAGTTAAAACATTTATGTGCTTAGCAGCTCCTGTTACTGTTAATGAGTAGTCACACTGCACTGATTTATGTACGAATTGGAATCAGAGCACACACATACATACACACGCACACAATAGTAAATGAACCGGCAACAAAGTTAGTAATTGGTACCATAAAACACACACACACACGGACATACACACAACAGGGTAGATGGAGGATTCTGTGTTTATGAAAATTAGTGGAAGGTTATGCTACATATAGAACCTCATCCAATCGGTCTCAGATGAATACATAGGGAAACTAGGGCGGTTTTGTTCAGTGTGTGTGTGTTAGTTGCATTAATATCCAGTGCTGTGGCGTTTTATCACTGACTGGATCTGGATCAGCACCGGCGATAATAAACACCACACACTGCACTGGTATCTGTTACACACACATCAAACTGCCGAGTCCGACTCACCAGAAAGATCAGGATGAAGATTGTGTCTTAATCTCCTTTACAAACATTTTCCCCTCAAACTTTTGGATAAAATCGATTTAAAAAGACGTAAAACACTTTTATACTTTTTTAATTTCTCCAGTTAATCCCGTAATAATATTAAAAAAAAATAAAAAATACACTAATAATACTAAAACAATACAACAATAATACAAAAATAATAATAAAAAAATAAAGCAACTATAATAAAAATAATACCATAATAATACATTAATAATACACTAATAACACAGCAATAGTACAAAAATAAAACTCTTAGTAGAAAAATAATATAATAATAATTCACTAATAAGACAACAATAATAATACAAAATAATACAATATTAATACACTAGTAATACAATAAAAATACACTAATACAAATATAATACACTAATAATACAACAATACAAAAATAATTCAATAATAAGACAATAATAATACAACAATAAATAAAATAATACACTAATAATTCAATAATAATAAAATACAATAATACACCAATAATACAAAAAACAATAATACACTAATAAGACAATAATACTACAAAATTTATACAATAATAATGCACTAAAAAGACATAGATATTGAGTATTATGGTGGTGATGATGCTGTTTGGATGCTGTCTTCCACACTTTCACCGATCACTCAGTTTTCTTCGGTGGTGGTCTGGTTGCCTTACATATCAGGGATCCCTCATGTCTATGCCTTCCTCTGGTTCTCCTTTTAGTTAGGCTCTGCTAGTTAGTTTGGCCAGAGTCCTTTCCTGCACTGAACTCTATCAGTATCTTATAACCTCAATACCATTTATAAGGTATGTAATAATTTTCTCCCCCCCCCCCTTTCCCCCTTCTTTTGTTGAGGTATACGTACCGGCCCACTGCACTGGATCTGGAGCGTCGTCTATCGGTTTGGTCATTCCTGCGATAAGTCCGGACGTCATACCACCAGAACTGTTTCCGCTCACACATACACATATACACTCTTACATTCATTTCTGTTCAACCCCTGTTGAGTCTGGTTCCTCTCAAGGTTTCTTCCTAATCCCACTCTAGGGAGTTTTACCTTGCTATCGTCTCGGCTTGCTCATCAGGGACTAACTCATCATTCATCTATTTATCATTAATTCTGTAAAGCTGCTTTGAGGCAATGACTGTTGTAAAAAGCACTACACTAATAAAATTGAATTGAATTGAATAGAATAATACAATAATAATAATAATACAAAAATAATACAATAAAAATACACTAATAATACAATATTAATAAAATAATAATAATCAACCTAATGTTTCTGGGCTTTGGAAGGAAACTGGATTACCCAGAGAAAACCCACGCAAGTGCCGGAAAAACATGCTAGCTCCAGGGCCCGTGAAATGAACCCAGGACCCTTTTACTGTGAGGTGACTGTACTAATCACTCAGTCGCACAGGATTGTACGAAAGACTCCTCCATGCGTGGCCACCAATACGTGTCACATATCATTTCCATAGTCCTCCATGTACCAGGATGCCCTGCTTCCACGGGATAACAGGATCGTGCAAGGCCAACCAGGGGCACCCCAAGGTATAAAGGGATATAAAAGGCTGCCTTCTTGTGGTGGGCGGAGCCTACCGTTACCGTTTTGTTTTCTCCGTGATGGCTTTTCCAATTGCATGCCCAACTATAGCAGTTATGTGAAGAGGTGGGATGCAGAATTCAGTGGGCACGCATAATTCTCTCGCCAATTTCTCATCCATTAAGTTTAAAGCTGAACCTGAGTCCACAAGGGCAGAAAGCATACGCGTAACGTCACAAACTTGAATCTGCACTTACTTAAACTTGCGCTCATGTTGACAGCCCGAATGGGTGCACTTACTTGATGTGGCGATCTCCTCGAAAGTGTGAGACACTGGGGGCAAAGATGTCCAGACTCTCCACAGTACAAACACAGTCCGAGCTGTTTACGCCATAACTTCTCAGCGTGACTTAGCTTGTGCCTTCCGATCTGCATGGGCTCGCTCTCCGCGAGCATTCGCGGCACAGAGGGCTCGGTAGCGGAGGGTGAAGGAAGCGTATTAGTGGGGTGATTACGCATAAGATTGTCTACTCGGATAGCCCGTTGAATGAATTCGGAGTACGTGTCATTCTCTCCACGACATACAAGTTCTGCCTGTAGCTCCGATCGAAGCTCCGATCTAAGCCCCTCCTTAAACAGAACTTTAGGAGCCACATCATTCATACCACTTTGAGCCCCCAGCATGCAGAAAGAGATAGCGTAATCCGCGGCAGACTGAGTTCCTTGATGCAATCGCAGCAGGCGAGTAAACACATTGAGCCCACCCGCTGGGTGCTCGAACACCTCCCACAACTGAGAGACAAAGTAGTTGCGGCACTGGTGAATGAAGCCTCTACATTGGTTTGGATCTCCGTTGTACTTGTTGGGCAGGGAAGCTGGGGAAGCGCTGGGGGGCGCAGCTGGAGGTGATTGAACCTGCGCAGCGGCGGGCATGGTCAAAGCGCTCACATGCTCCTTGCGAATTCAGCGCAGCTAGAAGATCCTCCAAAGTCCTGATCTCTGCTGGATTCGTAGATGGCAAAGTATTCTGTAACCGGGCTGTCTGTGAATAATCAGATCAATCCATGATGCAGTAGATCACTTTATATATTTATATAGGAAGAGGGAAATAAGGGAAGGCAAACAGCATCCAAATCAGTATCCAAAGAGAGTAGTCAAAGTACGTAATCCAAATATCCAAAGTTATAATCAAGAAACTAGAAACACAGCGCTTGGTAAAGGCCTAGGGCAACAATACTTCGCAATGCACTCCAGGAGGCCACCTGCTAATATAGGAAGCCCAAGCCCAAATTGTCACGTCCTCCTCTCAGTTGAGCGTCTCCAGCATGCTGCCGGTGCGCAGCTGAGTCTCGTTTAGCGCTGATTCACCGCCGTTATAAGCTGGTGTTTTTCCCCTTATGGCCGTTGGATCATTTTTGCGTTTTCCTGAATGTATGTTATTCAAGCCAAGTTCAAGTTCCAGTCCATGTTCACGTCTCGTTCTCGTTTCGCCTCGTTCCTGCCCTTTTTCCTTTTTCGGTATTTTCTTTAGTTTAAATCCTTTTCTTATTTTCGTTTGCTTTTGCTTGGTTTTTTTTTGTTGAATAAAATGAAGAAATTAGACTTGCCAATCCTGCGTGTGGGTGGGGTTTTCATTCCCGATCCTGCCCCCCCCTCGCGTTCTGACACAAATTGCTCAACCAGGAAGTAGTTCCCTAGTATTCGGTGCGAGGGCGCCCCCTGCAGGTGGTCCTCCGGAGTCATAGTTCTTACAGCCAACCTATTTTATATTAGTATAAAAATAATCACAGTATTATATTTTTTCAATTTTTCCTAATTTATTTACAGATCAGAGGTAAATTCTACAATATTTCACATACCTTTCTGGCCTTATAATTATATAAAATACTAAACAGCAACATCTCTCTCTCTCTCTCTCTCTCTCTCTCTCTCTCTATCTTTCTATTCATCTATGTATCTTTATGTTGTTTATTGTTGAGGCTGTGTATGTTCTCTGTTACCACCTGTGATTAGATGTAATTGTAGCCCATAATCATTTTCGAGCTGGAACCATAAGCACCTCCTCAGGACTGGGGTGTGACATCATCAGGTCAGAGATGTTCCTCCGAGGTTCAGGGTTCAGATCAGCTCAGCAAAGTGGACAATTTCACGCCTTGTGCATCGGCAAATAAATTCCAAGTGTAAGTGAAGTGAGCTGCATTCCTACTGAGACCAATATTACCCTCCTAAGGGCAGTAAAGCTCACAAGTGCCCATACTAGGGCGGGAGAACATTACCAATTCACCCAAGAAGAAATAAAGGAAAAGGTGAGAGAACCCTGACCTTTACCGTTCATAAACTACACCAACAAACCTTCCAATTTAGGTATGTTTCAAACCACACACACTGTATTTACAGTTTTTTCCAATTACTAACAAACAATTTTTCAAACTATACTGCTTTTATCAAAATACTTAACACAATTCACAAAAGCACACAGCCAAACTACAAAATACCTGATATATCCTGCAAAATAAAGCACTGCAACCAAAACTACACAGAACATTATCAAAATCAAACTCTTGAATGAAATGGCGCACACTTCATAAATATTGCCAGATTTTTGCCTAACCAACTACACACTGTTGGGCAAATTGAAAAAGCATGTTTAGTGCCATAATAATAAAAATATGTATCAGATTGTTCAAATGCACAGAAAAATTTGCAGATACACACACGCTGTGCAATTTTTTTATTGGGAATTTTCTTATTACAGAAAACAAGTCAGTACAACAAATGCACAGCAGATGGAATAGAACAAAAATATTCTTACAAAATAACATTAAACTGAAAAAAAAAATTTCAGAAAAAATATATTACAGTAAAAAAAAAGAGTCAAGAAAAATAATTAGGCAGCATCTTGCCACACAGGCGGGTCTGGTCACAATGCCTCGTCAACATTACAGATAACATCACTTTGCTAGACATCAAGAGAAGAAGCGTCTTGAGTGCTTTATCCTTTCCTGAATTGCAACCACATCAATCTTATCACATGCCTCTTCCATGGCCTGCACAAGTGGCTTTCACACAAAGGTCTGCTGGTCATGTACCTTCCACCGCCATGCCAAAAAAACTCTTCTATGGGGTTCAAAAATGGTGAGTATGGTGGGAAGTATTGAACGAGAAAAGTTGGGTGGTCAGCATTGTGATGTTTCCACCATATTGGCCAAAAACATCTATAATGGCTCTGTGGCCAATGACATTTCTCCTCCTTTTGATCTTTGCTAGGTTGAACCCAGCCCCATCTATAAAGATGAACTCATGTGGGATGAGCATGAGCCTCTATTTCCAGTACTGCCCATGCATTTTCAGCCTATGCTTGATGACATGATCTACTAATGTTGCTCTGATTTCATTTGAAAGTGTTTGTCTTCTTTGGCCATGAAGTCCTCTACCTGCTCTACCCCTACCTCTCACTCTTCCTTCCCCTCTTATTCTCAACCTCCCTCTTCCTCTTCCTTTCTCTGCAATGTCTTCCATTTTTGTTGTAAAAAAAGGTTATCACCTGTGGTCTTTTCATAGTGTTTACATCCTGATTGAAGTGTTAACAATTAACTATTGAGGTGTTTGGCCAGGTGGCCAAGTTTGCATGTTCTCCCCGTGCTTATGTGGGTTTTCTCCGGGTACTTCGGTTTCCTCCTGTGAAACTTGCACATGATTCATTTAATTAAGCTTTGTGTGATGTTTTGTTGGATCTTTGGTAAAATCATCTGTTTTATTATTGGACACACAGATGCCTGGTACTGTTCTGTCTAATTTGTGTGTGTGTGAAGGGTGTAAGTTTCAAAGAAAGTCTCACCAGCTTGTGTAAACAGAGGTCACGGTGAGGTCACACTGGGAGCCCCATCTCTCCCAAGCTCAGCTATCAGATGACCCCATCCCGTCCTACAAGGTCAAATCCATATCAACATTTCACCAACATGGCAATAAAGACCTAAATTACGGCTGACACAGAGGTATCAAGTGTCAGTGTGTGTGTGTGTGTAGTGCACTTATGATGTGTGAGATTTCACAAACCTGTCTGGGATAATAAAATGGTACAGTACCAATAGAAAGGCATTAGCCATACAGAATGCTAACATGAGTTTTAGCAACTAAAAATGCTAAGCTAATGCTCAACTTCAATTCATTCATCTTCTTACCCGCTTATTCCCAAATCGAGGGTTACGGGGGTCTGCCTATCCCAGCACCCATAGGGCGAGAGGCAGGGGTAGACCCTGGATGGTTCGCCAGTCCATCTCAGGGCAACACATAGACAAACAACCATTCACACATACATTCACTCCTATGGATAATTTACAATCACCAATCCACCTAATCTGCATGTTTTTGGACTGTGGGAGGAAACCGGAGCACCTGGAGGAAACCCATGCAAGCACAGAGAGAACATGCAAACTCTGCACAGAAAGATCCTAGTACGGCATTTGAACCCGGGACCTTCTGGTTGTGAGGCGATTGTGCTATCCACTACGCCACTGCGCCGCCACTTCAATGATTTATTTATTTTCCGAATAATTCTAAACTTTCTGCATTTAAACGTTTATACATTTTATAACTGTTAGTGTTTAATAAACTTTATTTTATCATTAATAAATTGAGGTAAATGGACTGTGATGGACTGGTGACGGACTGGTGACCTGTCCAGGGTGTACCCTTGCCTCTCCCCCTATCTGTGCTAAGATCGGCTCAAGCAGACCCCTGTGACCCCGTATCAGGGAATAAGGAGATGAATTAATGAATGGCCTTATATTCCAGAAAATACAGTATTTTCATTTGCATTTACCTTCATTCATTCAGTCACTTTCTAACCCTAATTCAGGGTCACATGGGTCTGCTGGCGCCTATTCCAACACACATAGGGGTGAGAGTAAGGGATTCCCCCAGAACAGGTTGCTAGTCCATTGCAGGACCATGGACAACCATTCACACACTCACTATAATCTGGTGTACCTTATAGTCTGGAAAATACGGTAATAGAAATTTCTGTCCATTTTGTTTTAGATACAAACATAATTTTTAGTTCCATTAAACTAAATCCACAAATACTTTTAAAAATTATTTTATTATTATCTGCTAGCTGTGACTAGTTAGTCCGAACATTGATCATTTTTACTTCACCTTGTGAACTTGAATCAGTTCACGAGTCTGAGTATAAAGAGTATTACAGGAACATTATCAGAGTGCACTCAGAGTCCTCTGACCATCAGGAGTTTATGCTGGAATGTCGAATGGATGGCCATCATTCTGTGATATTTGGTTTCGTTCTGAACTGATGTTTGTTTTGATTGATTTTGTGTAACTGATGGAGATGAGCTTGTCCATATTTCCACATTAACTCTCAGTGATTGAGAAGGATTTACTTCAGATAAGAAAACAGCTGGAAGACAAAAGGACAAATCCAGGAGGGGACAAGAGGTGAATCCAGCTTGAAGAAATCTAAGATAAAACGTGAATAACTCCGAACATGTGCTGGAATTCAGGTAGTATTAGTCACATACAGCTATAAACGTTAGCTATATGGATTTATTCCCCAAATCTATTGTACATTAATCTTCTTCTTCTTTTGGCTGCTCCCGTTAGGGGGCGCCACAGCGGATCACTCTTTTCCGCACTACCCTGACCTCTACATATGCCTCTTTTACCCCAATTACATGCATATTTTCCCTCACCACATCCAGGTCCTCTTAGGTCCTCTTTTCCTCCTGCCTGGCACCTCCATCTTCAGCATTCTTCCACCAATATACTGCATGTCCCTCCTCTACACTCTCCTCACTAGCCAACACATTTCCATCTGTATCTTTAATCGCTTTAATTTGCAGTTTCCAGCTCTGTCTCTCTGCCTGGCCAACCGGTCCTTTTATCCTTCCTGTGTGTCCAACTTCTCATACAGCTGATCATATGCCCTATGTGCACTGGAATAGGCTCCAGCAGACCCTGTGACCCTGAATTAGGGAATAAGCTGGTAAGAAGAAAATGAATGAATGAATGATAAGAACGAGGTACAAAAATTGAGAAAATTAGAGTTTTACTGTGCAATAGAGTGTGTGTGTGTGTGTGTGTGTGTGTTAATGTTACACTTGATTTTTGACCGATGTACGTGTTCTCTCTCAGGCTTTAGGGTGGGCCGCACTTACTGTGTATAAGAGACCCTGTATCACTTCCTATTTCCTGTTTCTGTAACCAGCGGCCCAGAGGGACTTATAGAGATGATGATGGAGAACATACAGATGTGGACAGCCTGCTGAGCTCCAGACCTGTACATCAGTTCTGCAGTAGCAAGACCAGTCTCTGAGGGACTGCCAAGATTTGGAGATGAACTGCAGAGGAACCGAAGCCAATGCTGGCAAGGTGAAGAATCAGCACATGAGGATGTTCAGTGAGGATCGAAACATTATTTATTACTTAAGTCAATAAATAAATAAATATCCTTCTTTGTCATGACTTCATTTATATCAGAATCACATCCCTTAACATCTGGTGACTTTGCCAATTCACGAAACAACAAAAACTACATAAAAAATTGTGTTTTCACACAAAAGCTGCTTCTCCGTCATTTTGGCGCTACTGGTTTAAACCGGTGACGGAGCGCATGCGCGTCTCTGGGAATCGATTCTTTTCACTCGGATAGTAATGCCTGGGAACGTGATGACGTATTTTTGACAGTCATTTCGCAGCCCGAACTTCGTAGTCGTAAATTAGCGTTTCGTCCGTGTAACACAGAAATTGTAAAAACAAGCGTTGTGTGTGTGAAGTGCCCTAGTCGTAGATTCTGGAGTTGTATTCTAATAAAAACCGTAAATCTTGTATTTGTAAAAAGTCGTGGCTCTCATTTAGGAATACTGTGTAAAAGAAATTGACTCTAGCGCCATTAATATCCATTGACTTTGTTATTTTTGCTCCTGTCAAAATTAAAACTGCAACTTTAAAGCGTGTAGGAGCTGTGAAGACTCCACAGCCAGCAATATATTTGTAATATTAAATTCATTCATTCATCTTTTAACCCCCTTATTTGGTAGTCCTAAGCCTTTGTGTAGTCCTAAGATGGACTGGAGACCTGTGCAGGGTGTACCTCTGGGATAGGCTCCAGGAGGCCGCCGAGACTCCGAATTAAGAATGAATGAATGGGCCGCTGGGTGTCAGTGTTGCTACATGCTTAATCCGCGCTGTAGAAGAAGAACACTCAGCCCGTGCAGTAGTGCATGAGGATCCCCGTTTCGGTCTTTTCTTCCGGTGCTGTGCTGCGTACGGTGTGTTTGTGAGGATCTCATCCAGACTGTGTTATTTAATGTTACTTTAAAGTATTATTAATGTGTGTGTTAATCTAATTTCTGTGTTTAATTATAGAATTATGCCGGCTAAAGGTCCCCTCCAATCTGTCCAAGTGTTCGGGCGCAAAGTGAGTGTGCACAATGCTACAACATACAGCTAAATCCGCTCGGCTGAAACACCGCTAGCTGGCGGCTAGTCAACACGCTACCAAACACGTGCTGAAAGTTTTATCGCTTTTAATTTTTACTGTTAATACATTTTAAATGTATTAAGTTTTTTAAACTCTCGTTGGCTGTTTGTTAAAGGATTAATAAAATCACTCGTACGCAGTGTTAGCCAACAAGCTGGCAGGGGTAATGATACTTTATTTATTAATGTTTAATTGTATTCTAAGATTAAAATGGTTAAAGGGTAATTTTAAGGCTGATACATGTTTAACTAGTAAGTAAACCCATATCTGTGTGTGTGTAGAAAACAGCCACTGCTGTAGCGCACTGTAAGAGAGGAAATGGACTGATTAAAGTGAACGGCAGACCGCTGGATACCATCGAACCGGCAACCCTGCAGTATAAGGTTTGTGTGTGAGCTGTGGACGTTCACTGGGATAAGAACATCACCCTTCACTCACTACTTGCTGTACTAAAAAGAGGGCTATAGAGAGAGGCTGAGAGGACAGGGACTGACTGGTAGAGAGGGAGAAGAACGCAGGCGGGGCGGGTTGAGAGGGAGTTTAGTCTTATCAATGTTAATGATTGAGTATGAGAGGTGTGCTACTGTGTTTCAGCTGTTGGAGCCGGTTCTGTTGTTAGGAAAGGAACGTTTTGCTGGTGTTGATATCAGAGTGCGTGTGAAAGGAGGAGGACATGTCGCACAAGTTTACGGTACAAACACGTGTGGTTTATGATCCTACTGATCCTACTTAATGTAGTTGTGATAGTTTATAAACTGTTCTGTAACCCCTACCCTAAACTGTAACCTTTTTGCATTTCTTGCGTTCTCAAACAAAGAATTCATCCTGTCTGAACTTTTGTGGTTCAATTTGTCGCAGCTTGACTGTATTCAGGTGTAGCTCCCCACCAAGTGGGATAAACTCTAATACACATGATCTTATCAGCACATTCTTGAAATTAATACTGATTTTCTTTTCTTACAGCGATTCGTCAGGCCATCTCTAAGGCCCTGGTGGCTTATTACCAGAAGTGTGAGTACACATGCGCGTGTGCACACAGACTGAATGTGTGAAACACCTATTATTAAATGTCCAAGTGGAAGAATTATTATAGAATAAGTAACATTGTTGAATAAAACAAAACTACAAAGAAAAGTTACACAGTAAATAAAATAATGAAATGCAACTTAAATCTGAAATTCTATTAAAAGCTTAAATTAGTTAAACATATCCATAAAATAAGTGTAGCTGATTGTGTCTGTTCCCTCAGATGTGGATGAAGCATCCAAGAAGGAGATAAAGGACATCCTGATTCAGTATGATCGAACTCTTCTGGTTGCTGATCCTCGTCGGTGCGAGTCGAAGAAGTTTGGTGGTCCAGGAGCTCGTGCTCGCTACCAGAAGTCCTACCGTTAACTTCCACACAAACTTGCACACTCTTCAATTTAATAAACACAAAGAGAAAAACATCACTTGACTTGCGCTTCATTTTCTCACTCAGGTTTCATCTGAAAACTTGAGTTTCAGTTAGTTGGTCTGACGCATTGAATACAATTATATATGTAAACTAGTTATAATATAAAATAGAGCTAATAACATTTAAATTTGAGAATTGAAAGGTTACTGTATGTGTAAAATGTGATGTGCTGTACAGCGTCACTGCCGCCTGCTGGGTTATAGTACATTGATATCAAATTTATGCTTCATTTACGGGCAGGAGGAAAAGAGGAAGACCAAAGTTGAGGTTTATGGATGTGGTGATAGAAGGTATGCAGGTAGTTGTGGTGAAAGGTTGATGTAGCGAACTGGGTAGTGTGGAGAAGAGTGATCCGCTGTGGTGACCCTTAACGGGAGCAGCCGAAAGGAGGAGATCCTTCATTCATTTCTCTCCTGCTTATTCCCTAATTTGGGGTCACAGGAGCTTATACCAGCACATATTTGGTAAGAGGCAAGGGTACAACCTGGACAGGTCATCGTCCATCGCCGGGCTACACATAGACTTAACCATAATATACACTGTCTGGAGAAAACCCACACAAGCATGGGGAGAACATGCATCTAACCAAGGACCTTATGATACTTAATTCATCGTTTATAGTGATTGATTAATCAGTATGGGGATGTGGTGGTTAACACTCGCTTCACAGCTTGAAGGAAATAATAGTGCAGGGTGTCTTTCTGTGCAGAATTGTTGTTCTGCTTCCACACACAAAGACGGTACCAGGAAAATGGATGATCGAACAAACATTTTTATTCTGGTTTTGTAGAGTTTGTGAAGTAAGATCTAACTTTTAAAAATAATTATTGTTAATGGTGTAGTCGCCTCCTAACAAGAAGTTCCTTAGTTTGATTACAGTTACAGTTAAGCATTTTGGCAGATGTTCTTATCCAGAGCGACTTATAACTGATGTATGTTAAGGGCCTTGCTCAAGGGTCCACAGTGGTTGCTTGGTGGAGGTGGTTTGCTGGAGTCTATCCCAGCACACAAAAGAGGAGAGGCAGGGGTACACTCTTGACAGGTTGCCAGTCCATCGCAGGGCCACACATAACCACACACACATACACATTCACTCCTATGGCCAATTTAGAATCACCAATCAACCTAATGTGCATGTTTTTGGACTTTAGAGGAAACCAGAGTACCTGGAAGAAACCCACACAGAAAATCCTGCTCAGGAATCGAATCTGGTACCTTCTTGCCTTCAGGTGACCGTCCGAACCACTACGCCAAAATAAATAAAATAATAATAATACTAAAATGATTTACTAGAAATCCACATTCTATATTTTTCAGCTAATGTTTCTCTCTCTCTCTCTCTCTCTCTCTCTCTCTCTCTCTCTCTCTCTCTCTCGCTGAGACATGTTATAAACCTGCTGTGAGCTGCAATTACGCCACACAAATTCTCATTTTAAGTGCACTGACCATATGACTGCAAAAATGGAAAATTTATTACTTATTTATTTTTTGTCTATGTATTTATTTGTTAAGGTCTCTCTCTTTCTCCTTCTCTCTCTCTCTCTCTCTCTCTCTCTCTCTCTCTCTCTCTCTATCTAATATATATTATTTAACAGTTATCGTTCAATCTTTTAACCCAATTAATCCCTATTCCACGGGTTCTGCTGGAGCCTATTCCATCTGTATTAATGATTTATTTATTTACCGACTAACAACATTAAATGTTTTTATAAATATTGCTTTAATATAACTTATTTAATGATACTATTATTCTTGATTTATTCTAAGATATACTATCTTATAACTAATATAACTGTATTAATAATTGGCTTAAGAAACACAGAGAAAGGAAGAGAAAAGAGAAATAGGGGTAAAAGACATCACAACATCATCTGTTCTGGCCTTATAAGGAGCTATCCTGAGGTGCAGGCCTAGTTTTACACACACACACACACACACACACACACAGAGTGGAGAACTGTGCACTCGTCACTTAAGCAGGTCTGTAAGAAGTCACCAAGTCACTCTATATCACTAACACTGTAACACTTCACTCTATGACACCAACACTAACAATTCACTCTATAACACCAACATTGTAAAATTTCACTCTATAGCACTAACAGTGTACCAAGTCACTCTATATCACTAACACTGTAACACTTCACTCTATGACACCAACACTATCACTTCACTCTATAACCCTAACACTGTAACATTTTTAAATCTCACTCTATAGCTCTAGCAGTGTACCATGACACTCTATATCACTAACACTGTATCACTGTAACACCTCCATCTATAACACTGTAACATTGTAAAATTTCACTTTATATCACTAACAGTGTACCAAGTCATTCTATATTACTAACACTGTAACACTTCACTCTATAACACTAACACGGTAACACTGTAAAACCTCACTCTATAACACCAACACTGTAACACTTCACTCTAACACCAACACTAACACTTCATTCTATAAAACTAACACAGTAACACTGTAACACTTCACTCTATAGCACTAACACTGTAACAATTCACTCTATAACAGCAAAATTGTAAAATTTCAGTCTATACCACTAACAGTGTAACACTTCACTCTATAACACAACCCAGTAACACTGTAACACTTCAATCTATAACACCAACACTAACACTTTACTCTATAAAACTAACACTGTAACACTAACACTTCACTCTATAATGCTAACACTGTAACACTACACTCTATAACACAGTAACACTTTAACACTTCACTCTATAACACCAACAATGTAAAATTTCACTCTATAGCACTAACAGTGTACCAAGTCACTCTATATCACTAACACTGTAACACTTTAATCTATAACAGTAGTGGAAGTGGTAGCCTAGTGGTTAAGGTGTTGGACTAGTACCAGAAAGACCGGGGTTCGATTCCCACCTCCACCAAGCA
>JAOTRA010066468.1:0-10849 GCA_026260255.1 Pseudolaguvia tuberculata | reverse complement strand
CATCAGAATTCTGCCTCTGCAGGCGGTCCTCCAAGGGCACAGTCCTTACACTGACAAGCAAACCCACCACCTCTCCCATGGAGATGGAACATCAGAATTCTGCCTCTGCAGGCGGTCCTCCAAGGGCACAGTCCTTACACTGACAAGCAAACCCACCACCTCTCCCTTGGACCCACTACAGTCAATGATCTTCTACCTTTTATCTCTACAATAGTCAATAGCTACTTAACTTCAGATCAGTACCAATGGCTTTCAAGAGGGCACTAGTTACCCCGATCCTGAAGAAGGCAACATTGGACTCTTCCAACATCAGCAACTACAGGCCGATATCACTTCAATCTTTTCTTTCCAAAATACTTGAACATAATTTTTATAATTAACTGCACTCTTCCTCTCACAGAACAACCTCCAAGATCCCAACCAGTCTGGCTTCAAACCAGCTCACTCTACAGGGACCTCTTGACAGTCACTGAAAAGCTGCAAGCGGCCAGGACAAACAGTTGGCCAGAATAAGAGACAGAGCTGGGAAGGATCTACTGCAAGTTAGAGTGAGAAAGGATACAAATGCAAATGTGTTGGCTAGTGAGGAGTGTGTGTTGAGAAGGTGGAGAAAGTATTTTGAGCTGATGAGCTAATCTTCTTTGTCCTTCAGATGCTCCCGTTAGGGGTTGCCACAGCGGATCCGTGATCCACATATTCGACTTGGCGGGGTTTTATGCTGGATGCCCTTCCTAACGCAACCCTCCCATTTATCCGGGCTTGAGACCGGCATTAAGGCTACTCCCTAATGGCTGGGTATTTATGGCCAGTTTAGACTCACCAATCCACCTAATGTACATGTTTTTGGACAGTGGGAGGAAACTGGAGTACCCGGGGAAAATCCACCCAAGCGCGGGGAGAACATGCAAACCCGGGACCTTCTTGTTGTGAGGCGAGCGTGCTAACCACTACATCACCGCCGTCCGAGCTGATGAGCTAATGAATGAGGAAAATGAGAGAGAGAGAGAGAGAAGGTTGGATGATGTGGAGATTTTAGAACATGAAGTGGAAAAATTAGTGAGGCAAAAGTGAAAGCAGCTATAAAGATGAAGAGTGAAAAGGCGGTTGGACGAGATGAAATTCCAGTAGAAGCATGGAGATGTTTAGGAGAGATGGCAGTGGAGTTTCTGGCTAAATTGTTTAACAGGTTTTTGGAAAGTGAGAGGATGCCTGAGGAATGGAGAAGGAGTGTTCTGGTTCCCGATTTTTATGAATAAGTACAGATGAACAGGAACTACAAGGGAATAAAGTTGATTAGTCAAAACATGAAGTTATGGGAAAGAGTAGTGGAAGCAACGCTGAGGGAAAGAGGCATATGTAGAAGACAGGGTAGTGTGGAGAAGAGTGATCCGCTGTGGCGATCACTAACGGGAGCAGTCGGAAGAAGAAGAAGAAGTTTTGGATTTGTCTTTCTGGCTTTTTGGATAAGCATGTAGCAACTCTGTTTGCTTCTCAACTTCTCTTTTGCATTGCTTTTTCTTTTTGAAATAAAACTATTCGTCTGCCTCACAATGACAATTCAAGTGAGGTGAAATAATAAAAATCATATAGGTTTCAAAATAAACTCATCTCATCAGGGACCGGGTCGCGGGGGCAGCAGTCCAAGCAGGGATGCCCAGACAATTCTCTTACCAGACACTTCCTCCAGCTCTTCCGTGAGAACACCAAGGCTTTCCCATGCCAGGGATGTAGTCCCTCCAGCGAGTCCTGGGCCTTCCTCTGGGCCTCCTCCCAGAGAGGCGTCCGGGAGGCATCCGTGACAGATGCCCAAACCACCTCAGCTGGCTTCTCTCGATGCGGTAGAGCCACTGCTCCTCCGCTTCTCTCGATGCAGAGGAGCCACTGCTCCTCCGCTTCTCTCGATGCGGAGGAGCAGCGGCTATACTCTGAACTCCTCCCGGATGACTGAGCTCCTCACCCTATCTCTAAGGGAGTGAGTGCCCAGCCACTCTGCGGAGGAAACTTATTTTAGTTGCCTGTATCCAGGATCCAAAGCTCATGGCCATAGGTGAGAGTAGGAGAGTAGATTGACTGGTAAATCGAGAGCTTTGCTTTGCAGCTCAACTCTTTCTTCACCACAACTGATCAAAATAAACTATATAAACAAAAGTATTGAGACACCTGACCTGCTTGTAATATCCAGCTGGGCTTTTTAATATACTCTATTCCAGATGATAGTGTGAGGGTTTGTCACATTCTTGTTTAGGCATGTGTATTTGTTTTGATATGTTTTGGTCATGCTAATCCTGTCTTTAATCAGGGAAAATCAGAATCAGGACTCTGGACTTTTCTCTCAACCAGCAAACACACTTCCAGCACTTCAAACCCCACTAAGTCATAGCTACCGGTCACATCATATCAAATTGTCTATTAAAAAGTCAGGAAAAACCACATGGTTGGAAAAATGCTTAAAATGAGGGCGGCATGAACAATTACATATTCTGATGAAAAACTAACCATAAAATAACTATAACAAACATATCAGGCGTAGCACTAAATCTAAATATGATGAAGAATAGACAAACAACAGAGACAGCATGCTATCAGAGATCTTTAAAAAATGGATAAACATAACTCATTCATTCATTCTTACCCATTTATTCGCTAATTCAAGGTCACAGGGGTCTGTTGGCGCCTATCCCAGCGTACACAGGGCAAGAGGGTTGCCAGTCCATCTCAGGGCAACACATAGACAAACAACCATTCACACACACATTCACTCCTATAGACAATTTAGAATTACCAAGCGACCTAATCTGCATGTGTATTTCCGGAGTGCCCAGAGGAAACCCACGCAAGCACAGGTAGAACATACAAACAAAAAAATACAAAAATGACACCAAAGACACAGTGATACTGAAAGGGAACATCTTTAGTGAAAGGGCCCCACAATTAGTCAATCCTGATGTCTTCATCAGGAAATGCAACAGCAGGAGAAGAAAGGAGAGAGGAGATTATTAAGGGAGTTGTAGAGTCGCCATCTGAAAATAGGGGTGGTGATATTACAGGAAGTACACACTGTTAACTTGTGGGAATTGTCTGTGCAGGTTTTTGACTCCAGTAGAGGGCCCAGGGTTCCTGGTAGAGTCAGGAGAAGGGCCTGTTGTCGGTTTGTGTTCTGACATCACAGTTTAGGGGGACGAGGAAGGACGAGGCACACTGAGAAAGTATTTTCTTCCAAAGTGCTTAAATTTATGAGATGGTCTAGAAAAATACCTCCCCAGTTAAGCAGGCCAGTTGAGAATGACACACACACACATGATGTATTCCCTACGTTTAACAGTTAAATGGGCTATAAAAAGAGAGACAAATATACTTTAAAATAAGTGCATACCATTTGCCATTACCATTGGTTTTCTATAAAAATGCTGACTTAAAAAACTTATTTATTAATTAGTAACTGTGTGAACCTGAGTACTGAATTAAAATAATCATTAAAGAACATAAAATTTGTGACAAAAATCATTAAAGAATTGAACTGAATAGGTGATTTAGCAATATAATTTAGAGGTAGTTTAAGTAACAACAACATATATAAAAGAAGAGTGTAAATAAAGTTAAAACTTACACATTTTTGGAGTATAAATGTCCAGACAGTTCAAAGAAAATCCACAGCAAAGTGAGGTCTTGGTTTGCAAACGAGCCAAATGTGAAAATTCAGGAAGAACGGGCACTTAAATGTGGGTATTGTCATTTTGTAAAAAAAAATTATATTTTGCTTGGTATAAATGGAAAATTACAAGAGTAGCCTGCGTCACAACTAGGAAAGAGCCTATTGGATAAATTTGAAAATAATGGAAATTTGGGAAAACTGGATTTGATAATTTGAAAATAATGGAAATCTATTGGTCTAGAAGAGGGTGGAACTAAAGCTCCAAGAGTATAAAAGGGGACAGATTTTTTAAGGGATTTGCACAATCTTTTGGGAACTTGCACCGTTTGGAAAGTTTGTGTCAGAGTGGGAGGTGGGAGCAGGATCGGGGATAAGGAGCGCACCCAAACGCAGGATTGGCGTGTTTGAAAAATTCATTAAAGAAAAAAAGGCAAAAAATAAAAATAAAAAACGACGAGATTTAAACTAAAGAAAATACCGTAAAAAGAAGACGTAAAGACTTGACGAAACAGGATCGTAAACATGAACTTGAGCGTGAACGTGAACATGACATGAAACTGTGAACATGACATGAAAACCAGAGACATTCAGGAAAAAAGGCGAGAAATGATCCAACGGCTCCTAGGAGAAAACTGCTGGCTTATAAAACACGCGCATCAGCGCTTGACGAGACTCAGCTGCGCTGACACCGGCAGCGCGCTGGAGACGCTCATCTCAGAGGAGGATGTGACAGTACTCTCCCCTCTATGAACGCCTCCTGGCACTCCCTTACGGGCCCCTCCGGAAAAAAGAGGAGCAAGGCCGAGAACCAGAACGAGACTAGAGAGGGGAACCTGAACATGACCTGAACCTGATGAGAGAGGGGAACCTGAACACGACCTGAACCTGACGAGAGAGGGGAACCTGAACACGACCTGAACCTGACGAGAGAGGGGAACCTGAACATGACTTGACCCTGACGAGAAAGGGGAACCTGAACATGACCTGACCCTGACGAGAAAGGGGAACCTGAACATGACCTGTACCTGAACATGACCTGAACCTGAACATGACCTGAACCTGACAAGAGAGGGGAAACCTGGGCCAAACCTGAACATGACGAGAGAGGGGAACCTGAACATGACGAGAGAGGGGAACCTGAACATGACCTAAACCTGACGAGAGAGGGGAACCTAAACATGACCTGACCCTGACGAGAGAGGGGAACCTGAACATGACCTGACCCTGATGAGAGAGGGGAACCTGAACATGACCTGAACCTCACGAGAGAGGGGAATCTGAACATGACCTGAACCTGACGTGAAAGGGGAACCTGAACATGACCTGAACCTGAACGTGACCTGAACCTGACAAGAGAGGAGGAACCTGGGCCGAACCTGAACCTGACGAGAAAGGGGGAACCTGAGCTAACCTGAACCCGATGATAAAGGGGGAACCTGGACCTGACGAGAAAGAGGGAACCTGGATCTGACCTGAACATGACGAGAAATGGGGAACCTGAGCTACCTGAACCTGACGAGAAAGGGGGAACCTGGACCTGACCTGAACATAACGAGAAAGGGAGAACCCGAGCTACCTGAACCTGACGAGAATGGGGGATCCTGAGCTAACCTGAACCAGACTATAAAGGGGGAACCTGGACCTGACCATGACGAGAAAGGGGGAACCTGAGCTACCTGAACCTGACGAGAAAGGGGGAACCTGAGCAACCTGAGCAGGACGGGAAAGAGGGAAACTGAGCGAACCTGAACCTGGCGAGAAAGGGGGAACCTGAGCTAACCTGAACCTGACGAGAAAGGGGGAACCTGAGCCACCCTGAACCTGATGAGAAAGCGGGAAACTGAGCCACCCTGAACCTGATGAGAAAGGGGGAACCTGAGCTAACCTGAACCTGAACCTGACAAGAAAGGGGGAACCTGAGCCAACCTGAACCTGACAAGAAAGGGGGAACCTGAGCCACCCTGAACCTGACAAGAAAGGGGGAACCTGAGCCACCCTGAACATGATGAGAAAGGTGGAACCTGAGCTAACCTGAACCTGACAAGAAAGGGGGAACCTGAGCCAACCTGAACCTGACGAGAAAGGGGGAACCTGGAGCTGACCTGAACCTGACGAGAAAAGGGGGAACCTGAGCTAACCTGAACCTGACGAGAAAGGGGGAACCTGAGCTAACCTGACGAGAAAGGGGGAACCTGAGCTAACCTGATGAGAAAGGGGAACCTGAGCTAACCTGACAAGACTGGGGGAACCTGAGCAGGACGAGAAAGGGGGAACCTGGACCTGACCTGAACATGACGAGAAATGGGGAACCTGAGCTAACCTGAACCTGACGAGAAAGGGGAACCTGAGCCACCCTGAACCTGATGAGAAAGGGGAACCTGAGCCACCCTGAACCTGATGAGAAAGGGGGAACCTGAGCTAACCTGAACCTGACGAGAAAGGGGGAACCTGAGCCACCCTGAACCTGATGAGAAAGCGGGAACCTGAGCCACCCTGAACCTGACAAGAAAGGGGGAACCTGAGCCAACCTGAACCTGACGAGAAAGGGGAAACCTGGAGCTGACCTGAACCTGACGAGAAAAGGGGGAACCTGAGCTAACCTGAACCTGACGAGAAAGGGGGAACCTGAGCTACCTGAACCTGACGAGAAAGTGGGAACCTGAGCTAACCTGACGAGAAAGGGGGAACCTGACCTAACCTGACGAGAAAGGGGAACCTGAGCTAACCTGACAAGAAAGGGGGAACCTCAGCAGGACGAGAAAGGGGGAACCTGGACCTGACCTGAACATGATGAGAAAGGGGGAACCTGAGCTAACCTGACTAGAGGACATGAGAGAAGGGAACCTGAGCACGAGAAGCCTGAACAAGAGAGGGGGAGAAACATGAACAAGAGAGAGGGGAAACCAGAACATGGGAGCATGAGAAAGGGGGACATGAACGTGAGAGGGAGAAACCTGAACGAGAACATGAGAAGGTGCACATGAGAGGGAGAAACCTGAACGAGAACATGAGAAGACAGAACATGAAACATGAACATGAAAAACCTGAACATGAAAATGAAGAGCCTGAACATGAATAACCTGAACCTGAACATGAATAACCAGAACACTGAACATGAACTAACCTGGACATGGAAACAAAAGTAATGAACTAAAAAAAAACTGAGACTGAGGCTATAAGCAAAACTAAAAATATTCAGACACTGAAGAGGAGAAAAAAATGTACTCAGCCAGATAAACATAGAAGGGATACTGGGTATCCAGGTCCATGAATGATCCAATACCCAGAAAGGGTAGGATCTGGGCGAGGCCTCCTAGCCTCCATGACAGGAACAGAACGAGGCTTCCTAGCCTCTGTGACAGGAACAGAACGAGGCTTCCTAGCATCCGTGACAGGAGCAGAACAAGGTTTCCTAGCCTCCATGACAGGAACAGAACGAGGCTTCCTAGCCTCTGTGACAGAAACAGAACGAGGCCTCCTAGCTTTGGTGACAGGAACAGAACAAGGCCCCCAGGCCTCCTCAGGGGCAGAACGAGGCCCCCAGGCCTCCTCAGGAGCAGAACGAGGCTCCTGGACCACCTCCGGACCAGGCAGACGCTCCTCAACCACCTCCGGACCAGGCAGGCGCTCCTCGACCACCTCCAGACCAGGCAGACGCTCCCGGACCACCTCCAGGCCAGGCAGACTGCCGGCTTATAAAACACGCGGATCAGCGCTTGACGAGACTCATCTAACTCTCACATTTTACATGAATAACCTCTGCAGACCTGCTCGTTTATAACCGGCAGCGCGCTGGAGACGCTCATCTCAGAGGAGGACGTGACAGTTTGTTCTTTTTAATTTGTGCCCTTTATTGTTGGATTGCCTTCTTTGGATCCTATGAATGATTTCTGACTGCAATAAATTTGAGGTTTTTGCCCTTCTCACCTAGGCATATTCTTTTCTTTGACAATTGAATTTGAGCATAGAGATACCCCTACTGGTGTGACTGCTCAGAGGTGGGCTCTGAGTTCCGACAACATGCACTAAGAATGTGTACAGACAGACAAACATGGGCTTAATTTTAATCTGTAGATCAATATTTTAATGCTTACAGAAATGAACTGATAGAAATTACTCAATCCTCTGACCCATACAGGTTTTTTGTTTATTAGTAAGTCTGAAGTGAGGCTTTTCCGACACAAAAGTCTGTCCACCACCTGGGTTGGAAAACAGACCATTTGAATAAACATGCAGGTTTAAAAATCTGATTGGTTATTAAGTAAATAATCAATGATCAATCTCCCACTGTTGATATAGTTTAGCATTACTGATTCTGAAGGCAGAATTAACCTGGCAGCCCATAAAAACTGAAATCTGATAAAAATCTAACATCCACATTCACCTACTGGAAGAGGTACCATGAGAGAAAAACAAGGAAATGAAAAGAATAAACTGCTGGAATAAATTAATACAAGTTAATAGTACTAATAGAATAGAATTTATAAATGCATAATGTTAATGTAGATCAGCAGAGACAGAAACACACACACACACACGCAACATTATACACAATTTTTACACTCCAAGGAGTAACCAACAGTTCCTTATTGTGACATCTTCCATGTGGCCAAAACAGCTGCTGATATCAGAGGATCTCCAGCTCTAACCTGAAAAACATCTCACAGTGGAGTTGTGATTGTTAGGTTTTTTTTGTAGATTCTAGAATATATCATTTATCATTTACTCAGATCCAAAGTAGTAACATACAACAGGTGGAATCTCATGATTCCAGACTTTAAGACACTCTTAATCAAGTAACCATTAATATTTTTACTCTTAATTAATTATTTTGAGTACATGTACTGGTACGTAAGTAAATTTTTTGCTGTCCTATCCACCGCTGCCTTCACCTATTGAACTGCCTCCCTGTTCTGATGGAGGCGGCTGATGTGGCGGTTGATGTGGAGCAGTGGATGAAATATTCTCTTTAGCTGCTCTGCTATTCACATTACAGTGAAGCCATTGCTCGAACAAACACTGGTGACTCACTGGTATATTTCAGGAAAGACACAAAAGTGTGCTTTTTCCCCCTCTCCCAGTGTGAGCAGTGCATGATGTGTATCACCAGCCTACCTGGTCTGTCTCTCCACCCATCAGGCGCCTGCCATGACCAAAGATTTTATTTCTCTAAGTGATGATCATCAAAAACCAGAGGTCCTACCACATATATACTGTGCCATGAAGGATGGGGGCATGGTTAGATTACTCAATGGAAAAGATTACAGTCTAAATGTGGCAACAAAGGTCTACCGTTTCACAGCATGAGCGCAAATTTGGTTCTACAACAATCACAGCTGATCCCTTGCCTTCATCTGACTTGGTTATTTCTTGGTGGTAGAAATCCACTGGATAACGATTAATGTAGTGTCCTACAGTAAAACGCTGATTCTGCAGAGCTGTAACCTTGCTATAGAATTCCGCCCACTCTTCATATGTATTCAGTTTCGTGCTGATCTCCAAGCATCTCCATCCTTCCACCTCCTACTTTTTAATTGTCTGCCACATAAACAGGCCAGCAATCATTCACCTGCGTAACGTCATCGCGACCACAGAGAAGAGAGCTGGATCCATGATGCAGTGAAGGATGATATTTTAATTAAGTGAGGGGTGCAGATATATATACAGTGAGCACACGTAGCAAAAGCAAACAAAACACGGGGACAAGACGAAGACAAAAAACACGGTGATACAAGATGCAAAAACGGGAATATATATACATAGAATGATTTAAAGTTCTAAAGTTCAAAGTCTGAGTAATCTGAAATGTAAACAAAGAGAGGCACGCCGTACATTGCCAATAGCCCTGGTTCCCTCCAGTCCCACCAGTCACACATTTCACATCTCCACCTGCAGTATGAACTAATTGCTTGTAACATGCTCAATAGCATTCTAAAGACTCCCAATTCTTTCGGTGTCTCATTCTTTTCATCTAACTCTCACATTTTACATGAATACCCTCTGCAGACCTGCTCATTTATAAATTCTTATTGCAACAACAGGCTTCATTTGGGCTACAAAGATGAAAATGAAGCAATAAAATCACTTTTGACAACTGACTGTTTGTTATTTTTTCAAAGACTGACTGCTTTGAGGATGTAAATATATATCACACATTTTGGAAATCAAATAAGATATTTCCAATTGAAAGCTGTGCGTTGGATTTTAATGTTGGAAATAACGATAAACAAACGTAATTAAAGGAATCAGGAAATGTAGAAATTTCTTCATTTCTTTAGCTTGTGTTGGAATGATATTTATAAAAATGTGTCATGAGCCATATTACCAGGATGGCTGAGTAAAAATAAAAACACAGTGACGCTGAATACCATAAACCTTTGCACTAATTCAAAGCCTTCAATTCAATCTAAAGGATATGAAATTATTGATAAATACTCTACATTACTGATGGCGTAATAAAACTCCAGGCTCTGTAAGGAGAAGGGCATAAATATGGATATTTTATGCATTAGGAGTCACAGTACATGACTGGTGGCGCCGTCACCGGTGCACACACTTTCTGTGTAATTTGAAAGGCATCTCCTCAAATTCCAACCTATTCTGATCACCAAGCACAACCCACACATGAGAAAGTATTTTTAGATGATCACTGTATCTCTAAGATGGAATGCGTAACTCCCTCTCTGCGGGCTGAGAATGCTGCGGTTCTGTTATTTTAATCCAGACTGAAGAGAGAGGAAGAGGGAGAGAGGGGAGAGAAGGGATGGAGTGAGTCATCAAGAGCTAGCTTTTGAGATGCTCTCCATTTTATTTGCTTTATTTATGATGTACGATATGGCACTTATCTTTGCAGAGAGACTGCTAGAAGTGCAGGTTTGCTGCTTAACATATCTGTCAATTTGAAGGGTAAGTGTAAACATGGGTTCAGTTGTTCTTTTCACATTCCACAACATCCAGAAGCTGGTGTACAATCTAGAGATGGATTGCATCAGTTTAATGATTAATTAATTGGGCATTTTGAGGATTTATATTTATATTTTACAAAAACAAATCAAATGCAGTAATACTTCTTCTCCTTTCGGCTGCGCCCGTTAGTGGTCGCCACAGCGGATCACTTTTATCCACACTACCCTGTCCGCTACATCTGCCTCTTTCACCCCAACTACCTGCATATCTTTCCTCACCACATCCATAAAC
>JAOTRA010066460.1:0-14949 GCA_026260255.1 Pseudolaguvia tuberculata | reverse complement strand
TATATATAAATTTTTTTTTAATTTTAGTTCAGTTTACTATTGAATTAAGTAGAAACATTTTTTCAGACATACAATGATTTCTTTACATACTAAGAGGTAACAAATACTAACAGAACTTGTCTTGATACATAGCTCTTCCTCTAGATGGAAGCACCAGCCCCAGTTATGGGCTTAACTGTGCCAAACAGCTGATTGAAGTGTTAGCAGCATTTATGGGGTCAAACCGGGTGGATATTTTTTGGCACCAGTGTTTAAATTAAAAATAACCTAAAACCAGATTCTGGGTGACATTTTGCCATCCCTGTAATTTGTGTTCTGCATGTATATATTCAGATGCCAAATCCTGTCTCTGAGTAGACAGTAATATTTCCATAGTGCAGATCAGACGACTAAATAAAAAAATCTGGTTAAAATAGTTTATAAAATTTTAAAATATTTAACATATAATATTTAAAGTGGTCAAAAGTTTGTGGACATATGAACACAACTGAATAGGTAATTGTTGAGGTTCTGGATTTTTTTTAAAACTTCAACTCTTCTAGTGTACCGACTAGTGGACTGACTGTTTGAACATCTCCATGTGGATTTGTTCATTCAATCATAGAAACATTGGTGAGATCAGACAAGGACAACAAGGGAGCAGTCCAGAAAACCTTATGGGCAATGTCATGCTGTAGCAGGTTTGTTTGGGTTCAACTGTTATTCATTGAACATTGTGTATTCTGTTAGGATGCATGCAGTGCAGCAGCAAGTCGATAGGTGGTGCTGAACGTTGAAACCTACCTACCGTGTTAAAAATACAGTTAAATATCAACCACAAATAAACTAAAAATAAAACCATTTAGTTTTACTGTTAATTATATAATTTATTAAAAACAAAATCATAACTGTATTTTCTTCAAGTTGGATTCCGGACAAACGAGTGCGTATTTTGATCTGTAAAAATGTCAAAAGCATGTGGTTTATTATTTCATTCAACTGTTCTCAAAGAGTTTTATTCTCAAGGTCAAAGTAACACATAACACATGGTTTTCATTGTGGTTTTCTGTCTAGTGGACAACATTAGTATTGCAGTCCTTGGCCTGATTGATACATATATTAATAGCTTTTATACAACTGAACAAATGGGGCTCAATAAACACTATTTGAATAAAAATTTGTGAAACCCTTAGGTGTGAGACGCTTTTGTCCACAAAGCAAGCTCTATTGAGATGCTATTGACACAGACCTCTGATCACATCCCCAATGAGCATCTTTGGGATGAATTGGAAGAATGATATCACCACAGATCACCTCACCTAGCAGTTTGTCTGTTTCCAATTATTTTTCTATTGTTTTCTATTCATGCGACAGTATAGATGTGATATATACAGTATATGTGCAGTATATATTATGTAAAATCTAAATCCAGCCCAGGTTTCTCTGGGGTTTGATGTCATGACTAATGTAGTCTCATTTGCATGTTATGTCATTTGTGCGACGTGTGAGGTGAAGTGGTATGCAGTAGTACTGACATGTGCTGTCTAATTAGAAGCACATTGGTGCTGAGTTGCATAATCAGAAGTCAGGCCAAAACACACTGTTTTTATATGAGACACTTGAGACAAAATGTGGTAGATTACTTAAAGGTGTGTTTGGAAAGAAAGGCTTCCCATGGTACTGGTTTAAAAGTCATTAGGTTAAAAATCCTTAGCCAGGATTATGGTTGATCATTTTAAATGAAATCCAGACATAAGCTGTTTAAGCACCACTAGCATCTGTTACACACTGTTTCCACATTGAAATGAGCTCGATCCTAAACAGACATCAAGTCTAGTTGACAACTGTTACAATTTTACCTGTAATTTGTGTATATGAAGACAACGAGAAAAGCTTCTAATGACATTTAAAACAGAATGCCATGGAAAAAGTGATACTTTATTTGGTGATTGGAATATTGTTTACCAACCTACCACAGCTGGGTTCTCTGAGTAAGGTCCTCAGCCATATGTTACTTAGATAGATTTAAAAATGTTAAAGTATAAGACACTGGAAAAAATATTCTAATTATCCAAATATAAAAAATACGTCTTATGGCTGGCACGGTGGCGTAGTGGATAGTACGATCACCTCACAACAAGAAGGTCCCGTGTTCGATTCCCAGGGTCGGGGATCTTTCTGAGCGGAGTTTGCATGCTCTCCCCGAGTTTGCGTGGGTTTCCCCCATGTACTCCGGTCTCCTTCCAAAGTCCAAAAACATGCAGATTAGGCAAAATGATGAGTCTAAATTGGCCATAAAATCCCAGTCATTAGGTTTGCACAAGCCAGTGCAGCCCTAAATGGAAGAGTTGCATTAGGAACGGGCTCCAGGGTAAAACTTAGCCAAGTTGAATGTGCGGATCCTGAGAGTGATCCACTGCGGCAACCCCAATAGGAGCAGCCGAAGGACAGCTAATAATAATAATAATAATAATAATAATAATAATAATAATAATAATAATAATAATGATATGTCTTGTATAAGAGCTTATAATATAAATAGGTTTATATCTCAGAAATCCATGTCTAAGAGATTGGATGAAAATGTATGTCTATATACACTATATTTCTAAACGTTTGTAGTCACCTGACCACCAGATTCATATGTGGTTCCTTGCCAAAATGTTGCTAAAAATTTGGAAGCCCACAGTAGCATTAAATTATTCTTTCAATCGAACTAGGAGACTCCAACATTGTTCTAGCATTACAATGATCCTGAGCACAAAGCCCCTGACCCTCATTATCACATGCAGGGTTATTATTAGAATGGAAAAAAAAGTTCCAAAGACCAAAGATCTTACCACCACTGAAAACCTTTGGGATGAATTGAAATGTCTGCACCCCAGACCTTCTTACCTGACATTAGTGTCTGATCTCACTAATACTGTTGGAGCTGAATGAAGAGATATCCCACATTCAAGCACAACATTGGACTGAAAAGTCTTATTAGAAGAGATATTTCACGATAGTAGAGTTTATATAAATATATATGAAATGACAGCATCCAAACATTACTTCTTGTAATAAAATGCATTCACATTTTGAAATAATATTGGATATATTCTGATTGTAGATTTTTATGAATAGATAAATAAGTTATAAGTAGTCAAGGTTCCAGAAGTGAGTGTAGAACAATCAGAGGCACATTTAAGAATAGTGAGCATAGTTTTTTAACTAGAATAATAATCTGTGAAATCTGTGTTATTTCTATGGCCTGCAATATTATGCTGCAGTTAGGATTAGGCTCTTTTAGTGATTTTTCAGATAGCAAATAGCCTAACATTGTTCTCTGAGATAGAGCTGACATGTTCAATAATGTTATCTCAATCCAAGAGATGAACCGATTTATTATGAGATTATAACATGCCTTCACAGTGCAAGTAAACAAAAACACTATAATATATCTGCTTTGCGGATGCTAAGAAGACAAATACTAAAATTACAGTCAACATACGATAAACATAAAAAAATATAATCTGATTTCTGGGTTACCTGACCATTGCATCCATAGGTTTTTGAACATCCTACAGCAGTTTGAGTTTTTTTTCAACACCATGAACTACATACATACAAAGGGCAGCACAGTGGATTAGTGGTTAGCACTGTTGCTACACACACACAGCAAGAAGGGTTGATTCCCTAGCAGGGGCCTTTCTGTGTGTAGTTTGCATGTTCTCCCTATGCTTGCATGGGTGTACTCTGAGTATTTTGGTTTCCTCTCATAGAAAAATATATGCGAGTCCATGAATTTCACCAGGTATCGCATAAAAACAATAACACATAAATAAACATACACACAACTGTGTACGTCAAGGTTATATAGAGTGGCTGGCAGATTGTCCACAAACCTTTGACTGTGTAACGCATATGTTTGTACCTTACCTGTAGGAAAAAAAATTATCAAAAAAGATAAGTGTTATATAACAGATACTGGTGTTACGAGATGACAATTTTTTTTTGCAAACTGAAAGGAAACGCCGTTGGTTTCCTGATCCAAAATTGTTGCCTTCACATTATGGGCAATTTGTAATGATCATGACTGGGTAACCCATGTTCATTAACAAACTTTGTTCTACTAGTTTTCTAGCCACCCAATCCCTACCCATGGCTGATCACCTGATTAAGGTTTGTTCACTCAGCTATTTCCACCTTGTCTAAAAAGGTATCTTACAACTTGACTAAACACACCCAAACTAGGTAACCAGTAGTGAGAACAATAGGTATAACTGGAAAACAAGCAGAACAAAGTAATGTTAAGGTGCAGGAACTCTTGGAAAATGCTAGAAAGTTTTTGTTCCATTCTCACCACAGAATGCTGTTCAGATCATCATCAGTGACCTGAAACTTTGTTTGCAGTCGGAAATGTCAAATAGAACACCTCCAGAACCAACATAAAGAACTCTATCACTCGTCGGCACTGGTCTGAAAGTGGCAAAACACTTTCCCAGACTGAGACAAGCTAGTAAATGCCGCACTTTGACGCACTTTTGATTGAGTACGTTTTTCATAAATACCATTTACTTTACACACTTCTGACTATTATACAGTTGTGAAACATGGTTTACACAGTGTTGGTAATTCAACATTCATTTCTATTAGCCACCATACATTATACTCTGTGCTGTGTAAACATATCACCAAGCCCCCCCCACCCCCGACACACATCCCAATGTTTGCTTTGTTCTTGTGCACATGAGAGGATGAGATAAGCTTGTAGACACATTCCACCAAATAACATGTCCCTATCAGACAACGAATTTTGAGTTAGTGAAAAAAAAACCTTGCTGTAATTTGCATCATATGTAAATTGTCAGTTAGTTTATTTGTAACATAGAAATAGATTAGAGAAATGGAGGCGGGCCAACCTTTAATGAAAGTGATATCATCTTTTTATAGGAGTGCTCCCTATTCACTTGTTCAGGCATGTTGGCATAACTAATGTATTACAGATATGTTGGGGTTCATTGCTGCATGTCACGCAAATGGGTTGGAAAGGCAAATTCTGGCAGGCGGTGTGGAATAACAACTCTGCATCTGTCTAAGGATTTTAGAACTTGGAGTTTAGATTGGTTTGATTCGTTTACTATAAAGCTAAACTGTTTATCTGGTCTTTCCTGTCTATTAACATGTTGGTGCATTCATTATGAATAAGCAAAATGAAAAAAGGGTGTCAGAAGCACTTTTCAAATTTTGTGAGTCATATGCATCATTCAGCCAACTGTGCATGGGTGGATCACTAGCAACAAAGATTGTTTCTGTAAAAAGCAATGTATTATTGCATGGTCAGCTAACGGGCAACGGTCAGTACATGGTCATTCAGAATCCAAAATGCTAGGCAAATACAAATTAAAGTTAAACAGTATCCCTGTATGTCCTGTAGGCAAACATTCAATCATTCATTCATCTTCTTACCTGCTTAATCCCTAATTCAGGGTCACAGGGGTCTTCTGGCGCCTATCCCAGCGCACATAGGGCGGGAGGCCAGTCCATTTCAGGGCAAAATATAGACAAACAACCATTCACACACACACATGGGCAATTTAGAATCACCAATTGACTTAATCTACATGTTTTTGGACTGTAAGAGGAAACCGGAGTACCCGGAGGAAACTCACACAAGCGCAGGGAAAACATGCAGCTTCCGCACAGAAAGATCCCCGAACCGGGAATCGAATACGGGACCTTCTTGTTGTGAGGCGACCATGCTATCCAGTACGCCACCACGTAGGCAAACAATACTTTGCAATGTGCTTTAGCAATGTCTAGTTTAAATAGCATGGTTTCACCAGAAGTACTATTGGATGTGTGGTCGAACCAATAATACTCTGGAATTGTTACCTGTGGCGGTGGGACAAACAAATCGTGCACAGTATTAATGTTGGTCATTTGTGGTATCAGGTTGTTACTGATAAAACGAGGTCCCAAGTTTGATTCCTAGGCAAAGGGTCTTTCTGTGCGGAGTTCGCATTTTCTCTCCCGCTTGCCTGGGTTTCTCTGGGTACTCCACTTTCCTCCATTGCCCAAAAGTTGAGTAGTGATTCTAAAATGCCCATAGGAGTGAGTTTGTCCAGAGTTTACCCCCTTACCCTTTAGTAGACCCCTGTGACCCCAAATTAGGGAAAGAGCATATTAGAAGATGAATGAATGAATGAATGAATGAAATGAAATGTAAATTTTAAATCTACAGAAAGATGCAATGCAAATAATTGTTGAACTATAAAACGTGGGGGGTTTCTATTTAGGTCACATGTCTTTTGGGGTTTTTTTTTTGCTTTTATCCCAAGGCAGGAATTGATCTGTCTTGATTATAGGGTTTTAAAAAAAACTCAGCTCTGCCATCCAACTGACGCAAATGCAGACTGTCTGACTAGTCTAAACCACTGACATACTGTATCAAGACACAATCAAAGGAATGTCTCTTCAGAAGTTATAACAATTTCGCACAGGTTAAGCCTTTAGGGTATGGAATACAGAATATAGTAAGTAAGAGGCACATTAAAAAACAATTGAAAATTTCAAAGATTATGCTACACATATATACACATCTTTAGCAAAAAGGAAGTGTTAGCCTAGTGGTTAAGTTGTTGGACTAATACCAGAAAGATTCCCACCTCCACCAAGCAACCACTGAGGGCCCTTGAGCAAGGCCCTTAACCCCCGATTGCTCAGTTGTAAAAAATAAATAAAAGAGACCAAATGCAAAAGTCGCTCTGGATAAGAGCGTCTGCCAAAAAACTCTAACTGTAACTGTATGTGTCAGAGTAAAAGCCACATATCTTTGCTTCCAATACGAATTCTTTAAAAACACTGACATTTTAAGAAGGCTGAGATTTGCAGTTACTGGAAGGCTCGCACTTTTTTAGAACAAATTCTTTCTTATAATAAAACTGATTAATTCGTTCCCTTGTAAGTGAGAGCATTATACATTACAGATACTTACCAAATCTGTGCTGTTGGAGGTTCTGCAGGATTTTACACATTATCCTTTAAAATGCTGTCACAGTACAGCTGTTTTATTTATCAGAAGAGAGAAGGGAGAAATTGAGCGTAGCAAAAGTGTTTCAGCTGACATGGCTTCTCTTTAAAATATTCTGCCGTCAGTCTATGCTTAACACATCAGGTTTCTAAGGTGTAATAGTCTTCATTTTGAAGAAATCGACACGGATACTTAGGTAGTTTAGGGTTGCGTTAGGAAGGGCATCCAGCGTAAAACCCCGCCAAGCCGAACGGGAGCAGCCGAAGGACTTAGGTAGTTTTAGTGATCTGGGTACGTAAAATATCAGGAATTTTGTGTTTAGTTTCTCCAAGGAGAGAACCAGATGTCTCTGCAACTATTCGCCTTTCTCTTTTTTTTTGTATCTGGCCAACAGCTGCAGACTGCTTGTCCTTTTCCATTCAAAAACAGATTAATCTTCTAGAGAAGAGGATATTTCAGCATGTCCAATATAAACTGACATTCATAACATTCTGACTTGTGCACTTTTTATTAGGAGTCCTCTTTTTATTCGGGAATCAGAATGGGCAGTATGATCTTGTGTAACAGGACTAGATTAGATAAGATGGGTAATTTGGGTATTTTAGAATTTGAGTACAGATAAGAATGACGTGACATAAATGATGTTATCACCATATGTGCTCTAGAATAAGCTACAGCAAACCCTGTGCCTGAATTAGGGAATAAGCGGGTAAGAAGAAGAAGAAATGGAAAATGACTTAATAGGAATATTTACAAAAAATAATCATCATCAGTGTGGTTGCCTCACAACAAGAAGGTCCTATGTTCGATTCCCGGGCAATGGGTTGTTCTGTGCAGAGTCTGCATGTTCTGTCAGCGCTTGCATGGGTTTGCTCTAGTTTTGCGTGTGTGTGTGTGTGACCGTGAATGGTTGTTTGTCAATGTGTGTAGCCATGTGATGGACTGGCAACCTGTTCAGGTTGTACCCCTGCCTTTCACTCTATGTGCACTGGGATAGGTGAGTTGTGAGAAACTATGTTAGTGAGAAACTGTGTTATCAGCATTGCAGTTAATATATTTGAAAATGGGATGATTATGAATAAGAGCAGAACACATGACCCTGGCTGGAGGACAATGGCAGTCTCTTTCATAGTTTTATCCAACATTGTTACAATGCTGTGCTGAGGTTGCTAAGAGCCTGATTGGGTTTTTTTATTGCTATAAAGAGCTTTACTACTTAACTACCATCATTAAGGGATCTTACATATAGATGGGGAGGTTTAATGTTGGCCTATGTTGTTTTACAATGCAATAAAGTTTGTTTTTTAGTTATTTTGATAATTGCCAGTTCAAAATATAGGACACAGTCTACAATTACTATAGAATTATATATTGTATTTATATCATAGCAAAATATTCCAAATTAGCTTAATTGGCAAATAAACACAAGTAGTTAGTGAATAATAATAATAATAATAATACAGTTGCAGTTTGGTAGCTTTTTTATAACTGAGAAACTGTGGGTTAAGGGCCTTGCTCTAGGGCCCACAGTGCTTGCTTGGTGGAGGTGGGATTTGAACCCCAGTCTTTCTGGTATTAGTCCAACACCTAAACTACTAGGCTACAACTTCCCACTTTAATAATAATAATGGGCAGCACGGTTGCCTCACAACGAGAAGGTTCTGGGTTCGAATCCCGGGCCTGGGATTTTTCTGTGCAGAGTTTGCATGTTCTTTCTGTTCTTGCATCCCGGTACTCCGGTTTCCTCCCATCGTCCAAAAACATTAGGTTTGATTCTAAATTGTCCATTTGACAAGAATGGTTGTTTGTCTATGTGTGGCACTGCGATGAACTGTCCAGGGTGTACCCCCGCCTCTCGCCCTATGTGCACTGGGATAGGCACAAGCAAACCCCTGTGACCCCGAATTAGAGAATAAGTAGGTAAGAAGATGAATGAATAAAAATAAAAAATAAAAATAAAATAATAATAATAATAATAATTTGAAATAATTTGTATGCTTTAATTCATATTGAGAAGAACATGTGAAAAAAAGACCTCCACCACTATAATAAAGTCTATAAAATGTGAACGAATTAATAATAGAACATATCCTTCTGTTATATTACATATAGTTAAGTTTACTTTTCATTTATATAAAATAATGCCAGAAAAAAAGCAAAACATGCATGTATGCATTCTCTAAGCAAGAGCTTCATCCACTAGAACAGGCTTAGTTAGAGGCCAAGGGCATGGACATCGAAAACGCACCTTATAGTCCAAACAGCGTTCTCCATTCTTTTGATCAGTATTTACACAGGCAAAGCCAGAAACTGTGTCATACCTAATGGAAAAGTAAAAGGATTTGGGGGAAAAAGGCCAAGACATTAAATAAAATGAATCTTGTTTGTTTAAACCATTATTGTTTGTGAGTACTCACTATGTCACTGTATAATGAATACATTTAAAAGACTTTGACAATAGTTATACTAACTGATCCAAATGCACTGCTATTACTATAGTTACTAACTTTTACTGGAATAGTCGACACATTTTTTCCAAACATGTTTTTGCTGTAAGTCGACACCGATTTTTAGAAGAACACTACATTGTCCTTTGGCCACTAATGCACTATTTTATTTTTGAGATATTTAATCAGCATTGAATAGGCGTTTGTAACCCCAGACGGGATAGCTGCTATGGTTAAGATCTTAAAACGATTCCTAGTTCTTACGAAGTTTGGGGCTTCAACTTCAGGTCATCCTTCACATCGGTTTTACAAAGAGGCCTCAAATGCCAGGCCCATCCCTTGTTAAGATAACTACCATTCAGACTACAAAAGCAATAGTAACTATATTAGCTATGTTGTCCTTGACTGCTCTTTTTTTTAAAACAAATTCTTTTCAATTCTCACCTCTGCATTTGGCACCATATATCTCTTTTTCTAATATGAGCCTGTTTATACTATATTTGATAAAACCGATCTATATACTGCATGTATTGACTAAGGTTGGCAAAACAAGAGGAACGTCCGCAAAGCAGCCTTAATATATTCTTGTTTGCCACCATCACTTATTTGTGGGTCAGTGGTGGCTCAATGGTTAAGGTGCTGACTTGTTGATCAGTAGATCAACCCCACCACCGCCAAGGAAGACCTGGGCTCAAGTCCGCCACTGTTGGGTCCTTGAACATGAAATGTAACCTTTCCTGCTCCAGGACAATAGACCCTGACCCTGCACTCTGACCCCCAACTTAATAAGATGGGGATATGCCAAGAAAAACATGTCACTATATGTTGTAGTCTGTATAATCATGTATGTGACAAAAATTGAATCCCCTTTTCTTTCCCCGTATTTAATGACTACCGGCTCGTATTCCAGTCTGTCTACATGGTGGACGTTGATGCACATATTCAATAGTTGAGTTTTTGGGAGGTAAAAGTAAGACGAGATCTAGAAAAGGAGATTTAAAAAGCACATACAGATGTGATAGCTATTACTTTTGTCTATTTGGCTACTGTTTTATTGTAAATTTAGCTTTGATGTTGAAGTGTCTATGCTTAACATTTGACCGCATCACTTTTTTTATAATGTTATGTCTATGGGATTTTATGTTTTTAAATAATAAATACCAGATAAACAGCACAGTTGAAACTCACAATTGAAACACTTGTCCAGTGCTTTCCGCAGAAACACCAGCAAGAGTCGCAGCTTGAATTTTCAGAGGTTTGATGCAGATCTTTTTGGGATACTCTACTCTCAAATCACTCAAGGTTTCATAATCTCCATAACCACTTGGATTGTCCCGGTCAAACCACTGTGTGTAACAAACTGCAAAGAGAAATGAACAAAGCCTTCAAAAGGTAATGTAAAATATTTTATATACACCGTGTGTATAAAGGCAAATTTGTTTCGTACTCTTTTGCGCCTGGAGCTCATCTAGTGCTCCTGCCAAAAAATATTAAGAAATGATTAAAAGAGGTTATAATCAATCATTTTAAGTGGAATCATTAACTATAGTGTATCTATTCTCGATAACCTTAATTTTGCTTACCAGCATTTAAAGCAAATAAAATGACACATAGGATCTAAAATAAAATAAAAAAGAGACATAATTAAAACAGTATAATGTATTGGACAGTGTCACGTATTAAACAAAAGGTAACACACAAGATAATACATTCCTGAAATAATTTACTGAAATTGAACTATAAAGTACATTCATTCATTTATCATCTATACTCTCTTATTCCATAATTTGGGATCACAGGGGTCTGCTGGAACCATCCAAGTCTCTGAAGTTTTATACAAAACATTGTAGAACTTAAGCAAGTAAGAAAAATGCAATAATAATATAATAAGTTACATTAAAAAAGAGAAGCACATTAAGAAGGATTTGGGGCAGTGGTGGCTCAATGGCTAAGGTGCCGAGTTGTTGACCAGAAAAACCTGGGTTCAAGCCCCACCACGGCCAACGAAGACCTTGGCTCAAGTCCTTGAGCAAAACCCTTAACCCTTCCTGCTTCAGAGGCACTGTACAATAGCTGACCCTGCACTCTGACCCCCAAATTACTGAGATAGGACATGTGAAAAAGGAATTTCCCTCATGGGATGAAAAAAGTAAATCAAAATCCCCGCTTCCCCCCAAAAATGTTAAGACAACGTATTAATGTGGTAGTGAGTTAATTGTTCTTACCAACAGTTTCATGTTGCCTGTAAATTCAAAACCAAAGCTGCTGTGAAAAACATACACAAATGTAAATATAAATAAAGGGAATTAGTTTAATATTGTAAATAATATTGTTTCTTACCAATTCTGTCACCTTACTGGTAGATATGAAGACTGTCCGACACTACATCTAATAAGGCTCCTTTTATGCATCTGAGAATGAACAAAAGACTCTGTATTTCAGTAAGAACACAAAAACTATTTTTGGGTCAAAGCATGCAGTAAAACAATGACATAACTCTAGCATCTGTTCAGTCAAAGCTGTGTGAAAATGATCGTGTTCTTGGGAATTTTGATTGAATAGTACACATTCAATAGGTAAACTGATCTGAGATCTCTGAACAATGGTCAGAACTAAGATCTAAAACACATTCATCTGTTCCTTTCTATTGGAGGAAAGGTTAGAAACCTAAACACACAGGTTGGCAAAGATATCAGATCTTCCCTGACTTTTTCAACAGCCCTTTTCCCATAGCAATACAATGCAGTAATGCTGTAGATTGTCTTCAGGTGCATATTAGATGACGTGTTATCACAGTATACAGGTTATATTTGTGGTGTAGTTTATTATTTAACTACATTCTTTAGATATAGTGCAATTATTCGTTTTTATTCATTCCTTCAATTTCAGTCATTTATCTTCTCACCCACTTATTATTCATTTGGGTCAGGGGGGTGTATTGGAGCCTTACCCATCGCAACAGAGAGATAAACAACCGCACACACTATAGGCAATTTACAATTTTTGGAGATCTTTCTGTGGTTCTTTACAATTTTCTTGGGGATCTTTACAGTTTTTTGGGATCTTTCATGGGATCTTTCTGTGCAAAGTTTGCATGTTCTCCCTGCACTGGCGTGGGTTTCCTCTGGTTTCCTTCCACAGTCCAAAAACATGTAGATTAGGTGGATTGGTGATTGTAAATTGTCCATAGCAGTGAATGTGTGTGTGAATGGTTCTTTGTCTATGTGTTGCACTGAGATGGACTGGTGACTCGTCCTGGGTGTACCCACCGCCTCTCGCCCTATAGGCTCAGCGAATCCCCTAATTTGGGAATAAGCAGGTAAGAAGATGAATGAATGAATGAATGAATGAATGAATGAATGAATGAATGAATGAATGAATGAATGTTATATCATCATATCTCCAGCCTGTGCAATGGATGGGGTTTAAAAAATTCCAGACCTTCGACCTAACAGTCTTTTAACATTGATCGCTAGCTTATTTTATGGAGCTTCGTTCTAGTCTATTGGATTATCCCCGCTAAATCTCTCGTCTATTAACTCCAATTCTGTCTGTAGCACATTATATAGATAGATGGAGCACTATAAGGTTACTTCCTCACAATCTTCCATCTCAGACAGTTTCTATCCTTCTCCACTGTGACCTTTGGTTTACTCAATATGGATCTGCAATCTGAATGATGATGTCGTCTTTTTATAAATAAAACTTGATTGAATTAGCTGATACAGCTGAAACAGCAACCCAACGTTGTCCTCAGGCATTGCAGCAGGCCGTGATAATAAAGAGTCAGTTTTATTATATAAGATGTGCAGCAGTCATGGACGGAAATAGAGTTAATGGGGGAAACCTGGCCTTAGGGGAAAGATGACATAATAATTTATTGCCTCTAAAAATGATCATGTTGAAGGAAACAAACTGCCACTGATTGCTTTATTTTAGTTGGGACAGTGGTGCTTCAAATGGTTAAGGTTGCTGAGTTGTTGATTGAGAGACCAGGAAGGTCTGGATTCAAGCCCTACCACCGCCAAAGAAAAACCTGAGCTCAAGATTGGATTCCAAAATAAATGCTGGCCATTCCAGGGTCAGATCTTAGGCTTGTACTACAATGGGCTGCCAGATCCGCCACTGTTGGGTCAACAACAGCAAGACCCTTAACCCTTCCTGCTCCAGGGGTCGCTGTACACAATTACTAAAGTTTCAAATAAAACTATTTATTCAGTTGTTCTAATAAATTCACAATATTGCAATATTATCGATTGCTATTGTGTTGCACTGGTGACCTGTCCAGCGTACCTTCTACCAAATTACAGTAGATCCCTGTGACCCTGATTATGAATAAGCCGGTATAGGCATGATAATTGGTATTGGTAGAAGCATGCTGAGGATGGAGGTGACGGGCAGGAGGAAAAGAGGAAGACCAAGGTGGAGGTTGATGGATGTGGATGAAGGAAGATCTGCAGGTAGTTGGGGTTGAAAGGGGCAGATGTAGAGAACAGGGTAGTGTGGAGAAGTTTGATCCGCTGTGGCGACTCCTAACGGGAGCAGCCGAAGGGAGAAGAAGAAGAAGATGTGCTAATTAGCCTATCGTGTAACCAGAATTTTCTTATTTCCTCAAACTTTGTTTTCCTTCGTATGTCTCAATTGTAACGTTCCAATTTTAGATTTGATCCAAATTAACTTTTAGCTACAGATTTAAACTGCTTTCCTACAGAGTCAGCTGTGTATCGGTATTGTTCCTCTGCCGTATCTGCATGAGTCGATGGGAACAGCTTGCTCAGCTTCGTCTTGTCTGCAGGAGCAGCGAGGCATTAATGCATCGCCTATTGATTGTCATATCTGGCGTCATTCCCTTTGTGTCGATTCCTGTTATGTGTCAGCTCAGAGAGAAGAACAGCTTCACAGATCCTTGGTATTTTTCCCAGTGTCTGGCGTTTACTTCTGTGATATTCAACACCATTGATCAAGAGATAGAAACTGATATGAATAAAGGGCACGCTCAATAACAATCAGTGTCATTCCGAGCTGAACTGTCAGGCTTCATAAGAGGCGGCGCTTTGCATTAGTGTGAACGTAAACACGTGAACGTCAGGCTCAGACGCAGGTCTGCGAAGATCCCGAGAATCTCACTAATGCAACCTTCACTACATATAAACAACTAGAGAGAGAGAGAGAGAGAGAGAGAGAGAGAGAGAGAGAGAGAGAGAGCAAAATGGGAATGAAAGCTTCTTCTTCTTTCTCTCTTCTTGTTGAAAATGTGAAAGATGAAACAGATTCTATAGTGTGTGTTTTTCCTTTTACTGTCTGGGGAGGGGCGGCACGGTGGCGTGAGGGTTAGCACGGTCGCCTCACAACAAGAAGGTTCCAGGTTTCGATTCCCGGGATGGGGATCTTTCTTTGCGGAATTTGCATGTTCTCCCTGCGCTTGCGTGGGTTTCTCCGGGTACTCCGGTTTCCTCCCACAGTCCAAAAACATGCAGATTAGGTGGATTGGTGATTGTAAATTGTCCA